>JAQZBX010030265.1:0-26891 GCA_029593785.1 Cabassous unicinctus | reverse complement strand
TATATATATATATAACAAATAACGTTTATGTAAACAAATGCACATATATGCATATGTATTTATCATTTTACAAATATTGGTATGTATTGTGAAAAATTTGATTTTTACCCACAATAAAAAAAGTTTAAAAAATAAATAAATAAATACTTGAAGATTTTAAGATCTCAAGTTCTAAACAATTCTGAATCATAGCAGCATGGAAAGAGAGAGAAATCCCACCTGTTCCTTGTATTTCAAAGACATTTTTTACTTAAGAAAAAGAAACTAGAATTATCATGATTTCATCAACTTTATTATTCCAACTAAAAGTATTATTTTATAAAATATCTATAGTGTATAAAAAAAAAAGAAATTTAACATGACCTGTATGCATCATTGCAAGATCATGGAGAACAATTAATTCCAGTGCTCCAAAAATGACTCAAGTTCCATCTATTCTATTCCTCCTTCCCCCTCCCCTTGGGACCAACAGCAACCACAAAGCTTCACTCCTTGAAAAACAAGATTCATAGTTACTTGCAACAACCTTTAGGGCTTGACAACTGGCCTGTTCTCCCCTATTAAGCGCTGCCTATGCTCTCGATAGATTCCCGTCCCTGTATTTGAGAACATAGGAGGACTATGCAGGGTGGGACTCCAACACCTTCTCATTCATTGCATGAGTCTCTACCCACTGATACAATGCACTATGACAGAATGAACTCACACATACTCCTTAGAAGCCTGCCCAAGGTGTGCCCTGTCCTGCATGTCCCCATGTCCAACAACCTAAATCAACAACCCATACCTGCCATATCTGCCTAAAAAACATTCTCAATATTGTAGTTTCAGCCACATACCCGCAAATACCCAGAGTTCATCTGCTTTCTCCCTTGACCCTCTCCCCAGTTCCACGGAAAGCACAAACCTCCCATCATAGCCCCCTCACAGGCTAGCACCATCCAACCAAATAGCATCGCTGCACCACAGTCATTTGCATCCACTGCACAAATACGTCTTTCCACCTCATCATAGATTTTGCCCATATGGACATCCGCTCACAATCCTCTATTTCCTTGCTCTCTCCTGTAAACCTATCTTCCAGATTTAGCTCTGTGAGTCTGTTCAATTTGCTTAATTCATATCAGTGAGGTCATGTAATATTTGTACTTCAGTGCCTGGCTCGATTCACTCAACACAAGTTTTTCAAGGTTCCTCCATGTTATCCTATGTGTTAATACTGCATTCCTTCTTACAAATGAGTAATATCCCATTGTATGTATATACTGGAGTCTGCTTCTCGATTCATCTGTTGATGGACATTTGGGTTGTATACACTTTTGGTAAGAGTGAATAATACTGTTATGAACATTGTTGTGCATATATCTGTTCATGTTCCTGCTTTCAATTCTTCTGGATATATACCCAGCAGTGGGGTTGCTGGATCATATGTCAGTTCTATAATTAGCTTCCTGAGGAAATGCCAGACTGTCATCCACAATGGTTGCATCATTCTGGAGTCCCACCAGCAGTTAATAAGGGTCCCCATTCCTCCATATCTTCTCTAACACATTTAGTCCTCTCTTTTTTTAATACCTGCCAGTCTAATGGGTATAAGATGATATTTCATTGTAATTTTGATTTACATTTCCCTAATAGCTAGTGATGTTGAGCATCTTTTTAAGTGTTTTTAGCCATTTGCATTTCTTTCTGGAAAAGTGTCTATTCAAATCACTTACCCATGTTTTAAATGGGTTGACTTTTATTTTCAAGGTGTAGGATTTCTTTGTGTCTGCTGGATAGCAGGCCTCTATCAGACATGTTTTTACCAAATATTTTCTCTCATTGAGTAAGCTGCCTTTTCACTTCCTCGGCAAACTCCTTTGAGGTGCAGAAGTTTTTAATTTTGAGGAGGTCCCATTTACCTAGTTTTTCTTTCATTGTTCATGTTTTGGGTGTAAAGTTCATGAAACCATTTCTTAATACAAGACCTTGGAGATGCTTCCCTACATTATTGTCCAAGATCTTTATGGTCTTGGCTTTTATATTTAGATCTTTGATTCATCTTGAGTAAAAATTGTAAAAGGTGTGAGATGGTGTTACTCTCTCAATCTTTTGGATATGGATATCCAGTTTTCCAAGCATCATTTATTCTCTCCCAGTTGAATGGGCAGTGGCCTTGTTGAATATCAGTTGGCTATATATATGAGGATCTATATCAAAACTCTCAATTCAGTTCCATGGATCAGTATGTCTATCCTTGTGCCAATACCATGTAGTTTTCACCTCTGTAGCTTTGTAATATGTTTTAAAGTCAAGTAGTGTGATTCTTCTGATTTCATTTTTCTTTTTCAATATGTCTTTAGGTATTTGGGAGCCCCGTGCCATTCCAAATAAATTTCATAATTTTTTTTTCCAATTTAGTAAAAAATGCTGTGGTAATTTTTATTGGGACTATGTTAAATCTGTAAATCAGTTTGGGTATAATAGACACCTTCATGTTTAGTCTTCCTATCCAAGAACAGGGAATATTCTTCCATTTATTTAGATCTTCTTTGGTTTCCTTTAAGAGTGTTGTATAGTTTTCTGCATACAAGTCATTTACATCTTTAGTTAAATTTAATCCTAGGTATTTGATTCTTTTGGTTACTATTGTAAATGGGATTTTATTTTCTTAATTTCCTCCTCAGGTTACTCATTATTGGTGTACAGAAATCCATCTGATTTTTGCACTTCCATCTTATAACCTGCCACTGTATAGAACTCATATATAAGCTCTAGAAGCTTTGTTCTAATCTCTTCAAAGAACTAGGTTTTGGTTTTGCTTACTTTTTCTAGTGCTTTTTAATTTTAATTTCATTTAGCTCTGCTCTAATCTTTGCTATTTTCTTCTTTCTATTTCTTTTGGAGTGAGTTTGTTGTTCTTTCTCTAACACCTCCAGGTGTTTAGTTAGGTCTTTGATTTTAGCTCTTTCTTCATTTAATATAGACATTTATGGCTATGAATTTCCCTCTCAGTACTGCTTTGGCTGCTTCCCATAGGTTTTGATATGTTTTGTTGTCATTTTCCTTCATTTCACGGTAGTTACTGATTTCTTTTGCAATTTCCTCCTTGACCCACTGATTTTTTAAGAGTGTGTTTTTTAACTTCATATCTTTGTGCCTAATCTGCTTCTCTGTTGCTTACTGATTTCCACCTTCATTCCATTGTGGTCAGAGAAATTACTTTGTATAATTTCCATCTTTGTGAATTCATTGAGAGTTGTTCTGTGGCCTAGCATGTGGTCTATCCTGGAGAATGATCCATGTGCGCTTGAGATCCAACTGCTTAAGCATGATGGGGAATATAGTAAGACCAATGAATTCCATGAGCATATGCCCATTTCCACCCATTATTTTCTGTGAAGTGGGTTCTTTGATCAGAAGCAATGCTATGTGGGATAACATGGTGGTGGATAAGATATTCAGTAAGTCCATGGATGGTATTTGGGAAGAAGGATTGTGTGCAGGAAAGGCAAAGCATATCTAGAGTATTGTCTATTCCAGTTAGAACTATTGCTACCCCTTCCATGAAGGAAGTGGTCCAATGTAATCAACCTGCCACCTGGTAGCAGGCTGATTACCTCAGGGAATTGTTTCATATTGGGGGCTGAATGTGGGTCTCTGCTGCTGTCATATAGGAAGCTCAGCAGTGGCTGTAGCCAAGTAAGCTTTGGTGGAGATATTCCATGTCACTGAGGCCATGCATAACTTCCTTCCCAACCACCATGGCCATTTTGTTCATAACACCATTGTGCAATGACAGGAGTGGCTGGGGAAAGAGACTGAGTGTTAGCCACAGAGTGGGTCATCTTTTCTACTTGATTATTACAATTTTTCTCTGTTTAAGTTACCCTCTGGTGAGCATTCACGTGGTACTCAAATATTTTCATGTTTTTGTCCATTCAAAAAATATCCACCTATCTTTGTTACCAATTTTCTAATCATATTCCTTCCAAGTCCCTGATTATCCATCCAAACCATTGGTAATATCCCATGAATCAGTGTAAAAACCCATCTTGGTCCTTTCCCCTTTCAAGCAAAAAGAACAACCTGGTACACTTCTCAAATTCTTCCCCCTGGGAGGATTTGCCCTCAACATTGTCCTTCAGCGATGTCCCAGAAAGGGCCTGCAGTGCTACAGCTGTCTACTTTTGGATGATGCCTTCATTTGTTGCAGAACTAAGCCCAAGTTTTCTCTCCCTCAATCAATTAATTATAAGGAACTTTCCAAGAGGACATAGTTGTGGGCTGGGAAGAAACCGTATGGTCACTGGAGTGATAACCATGGGCATTTGGGCCACTTCCTCATGTAACTCACTTGTGCCTTCAGCAACCATGCTCAAGCCCTATCTCATATATACCACTTCCACTTTATTATGGAGTGCTGCTGTGCACACCCAGCTTTATTGTTTTGTGGGTCACACAATACCCAGTTCATGATAGGCAACTCAAGTCTCGTGGTAACTTGGTGGTCCATGTTTAATTGCTCAAACTTTAATACGTTGCAGTAGAAGGTCAAAAGCTATTTTTCAAAAGAAGAGTAGTTATCTGCTGTGGATTTCATGGCTTTGCTCCAAATTCCTAAAGGTGTGTTGTCTTGTGGGAGGGAGAGATGATCAAGGTTCCTGTGGACAATATTGTGACATAGGGCTGGAGAGTTAATATACCCTTGAGGCAGTACTGTGAAGGTATATTTCTGGTTTTCCCTATTGTTTCTGGTGTTCCTTACTAATGGCAATTGTGAAAAACCATTTGCCAGTTCAATAGCTGCATATCAGCTACCAGGGTATGTGTTGATTTTCTAAAGCAATGATACCACATATGGGATAGCAGCTGTAATTGGAGTCACCACCTAGTAAGTTTATGATAATCTACTGTCATCCTCTGAGATCCATCTGTTTTTTTACGCAGGCCAAATAAGAGATTTGAATGGAATGTGTTAGGAATAAGAGCCCCTGCATACTTCAAATGCTTGATGGTGGCCCTGACCTCTGTAATCCCTCTGGGAATCTAGTGGCTTCCACTTGGCTTTTCTACCATAATAGTCCTCACTCCACAATGCAGGTATGCAATGTGGGGATTCTCCCAGTTACTGAGTATGTTTATTCCAATTATTCATTCTGGAACTGGGGAAATAACCACAAAATGGGTACAAGGACCTACTGGACCCACTGTGACATGGAACTGAGCTAAATCTCCATTGATGACCTGAGTTCCATAAGCTGTTACTCTAAATAGTGGACCAGAGTGAACTTTTTTATGCCTGAAATTAACATGAATTTTGAGCCAATTTTAATATTTGCCAAATGTTTGATCATTTCCTTTTCCCCTACACACATTTACCCTGTAAAAGGCCAAAGTTCTCTTTGAGGAAAGCTGGGAAAATTTTAACAGTATTAATTTTTGCCATGCTAACAGGATCCTTTTCCAAGGGGATCTGGCCTTCCCCTCATTCAGAGGGCCCTGGTTGTGTAAACTGTCTCAGTTCGGGAAATTGATTAAGCAACCATGGTTCTGGGTTTCTGTAATTTAAGTTAGGGTTTTGTTCACTCAGCATAGAAATTTCCTGCTTATACAGATCAGGTAGGAATTTAGTAGATTGTCTATCTCTTTTGCTTCTAAGAACCCCATGATCTATTAGCCAAAGCCATAACTCTATGAGATGCAGACTCTTTTGATTGCTGCTTTGAGTTTGCCTTTCATTGTGGTAGCCATGCCCACCTTGTCTTTGGTGATTAAGTGCTGCTATTTGGCTTCTGCCAGCCCAAGATCCAATCAATCCATAGTGTTTACAGATTCTAGTTGCATGACAGAAGTTCCTGCAGTAATATCTGCTCTACAGAGACGAGCTACCACAGAGCTCTTCGGGACAGATGGAGTTAGCCTTAGAAATTTATTCTTCAAAATCCTGGTTAAAAGTATGCCCTCTGAACATTCCTGGGGTATGTGGGCAGGTCTCAGATAGTAAATCCATTCTAGCATTCCAATCTCTCTAAGCCATTGGATCCCCTCTTCTACAGTATACCAGGGTAAATCAGGCATCTTGACCTCAGATATTCTAAGTCATCTTTTGCTCCATGTTTCAGACAGCCATCAGAACAAACTATTAGAGGCCTTTCTAACCCCTCAAGCTACAACATTGACTCCAGACTCTCTCCTTAGTGGGCCTGAGTCAATAAATTCAGGCTGATACAACTTTACAATCATTTCACCATTTTCCCATACCATTATTATCCATTCCCACACATATTGCCCTGATTTGTGTCTATATAAATTGGAAAACTCATGAGCATACTTCTTTATGGGTCACACTTTGTTCTTCCCCATTGTAGGCTTGTTGTGATTTTAGTCTAGTTATAGGTGTCCAAGAGATGAAGGGTAGTGTGGGTGGGTGAGGAGAAGTATTAGAAATGTCTTGCAAGCTACGATCTCAGGGCATTCGTTTGGATTTTCATCTGGTGAGACAAGATTAATCTCTTCAAGCAGGGTTGGATGGCAGACTCTTCAGGGCACGGTGGATGTTGGGAAATTCAGGCAGGAGTTTGGCTAGTATCTGCCTCAGGTCAGGGAGGAGATCTCACCTCCCTGGGGCTGCTAGGGAATGGGCAGTACAGGCTTTAGTTTGGCTAGTACCCGCCTCATGGCTGGGAAGAGGTACAGACTCCCAGAGGCAGGCTGGAGGATCAGTTATTCTAGCTGGACATTGTCTGGTCTCCACAGGGCAGACCATCACTAATTCATCTGGCAAAGTCTCAGTAGAATTTAGGGTTTCAATGTCACCACCAATATTATAATCAACTCATACATCTCCATCTAAATCCTCAGGTTTCCACTCCATTCCAATCAATACCCTCACTTTAACATCAGACCGCCTGCAAGGTTGAGATTTTAATTTCCCTTATACTTCTGCTACTCATACAATAAGACTCTGACTCTGGTTTTTAGAGATCTCAAGTCTGCTCCTGCATGAAGCAAGATTTTCTTTCAGAGCACACATGGAAACTTTCACATCATTCATGCAGCATTTAAGTGGCAAATTTGAAGACTTTAACTCCTATATTTCTTTTGTAAATTTATCCAACATTCATAGGTACAGCCAGCCAACATCATTATACCTTTTAACTCCACAAAACTCTGAAGGTGTTAAAAGAAAACAAAACAAAAAATAACTGTAAAGCGGATCCTTGCCTCTTATGAGCATGGAAGTAGTCATATCCAGGGGTGATATTTTGAATATCTCCATTGTCAACTGATGCCATGGACTGTCAGTGGCATCTGGATTATTGTGAAGAGAGTCAATGTCCTTGAATCTAATCAGAGTACAGAGCCAATTGCAAAAATCTCAGAACCATTTCAGAAGTCCCATTTTTAACATTCTGTTTCTCAAGAATCACCTCCTGGTACCAAGCTGTGTTAGTCAGGTTCTTTAGGGAAACAGGACTGACAGATGATAGCTGTAAATAGTATAAGGTTTTATAACTCTCTCACATGACCATGGGGATGTACAAGTCCAAATTTGGCAAGGCAGGCTGTAAAGCATGGGTTCCAGTGAAGGTCCTTGATGAGTTCCCAGGAGATGCTATCTGTCTGTAATAGGGATGTAAATTCTCTTCTTGAATGTTAAAATTTCTTTCCCTTTTAAGGTCTTCACCTCCTACTCATCAGTACTTGCATCATGTTCACTCTTTCCTTAGAGCTCTTAGCATTTTATTCAAAGTTATTTTAAATTTTTCCTCTGATAATTCCAACATCTCTAAGAAACCAGAGTCTGGGTGTGATATTGACCTGATCTTCAGATTGTTTTAAATTTTATCATGCCTTTTGAGTTATTGTTGAAAGCCACACATGACATATCAGGCAAGGGCAACTAAGGTAAACAGACATTTAGCATTATGTCTATGTTTATCTGGTTAGTAGTTAGGCTCTTTTGTTGTTTCCTGTAGTTGCAAGTTTCAGTAGCTAAAGAAAACAAACATTTTGTTAAGGAAAACAAAATGTCTTTTGAATTTTAAATAGCTATCCCTTCCTGCTGGGGTTTTTCTACCATCTTTAAAATGACAAGCTGTTGGGACTTGTAGAGACAAAATATAAAATATGTGGGGGTCCCCTAACCATGGGCTTCCATAAGTTTTTATCTCTCAAGGGAGTCCAGACTCAATCTTCAGCAATTAGTCAGGTCAAGTAAGTAAATTGTAAATAAAGGGAAATTTAATATGTTCCCTTTAAGTACTTCTACCTGTTGTTGCTCCTGATAAACTAAGTTTCTGTATCTGCTTGTCTTACCAATTTTAATGTAGTGATTTGCCCTGTGACTTCAATTTCTGACAAATCTAAGAGGAGTTGATTTTATATATTTTAGCTTGCCTCCGGACAGGAGTGACTATTTCCAAATTCTACCTACTGGGATAGAAACTGGCAGTTTTGGTCAAAGGAAAACACTGAACATATTGTGCTATCAAACTTTTCCTCATCCTGATAAAGATATAGGAGTATTCATTGTATAATTATCAGAGAGATTATAAATGATGTTCTGAAAATTTTTGGTTTGGATCTCAAATACTCACTTAAGAATTAGGTGTTAAAAGATTGTCTTGATTACTTGTTTTGATGAGATTGTATCAGTGAATTCAAAAGACAAGCACCACTGGTGGGAAAATAGTGATTTTCATTGACAGAAATGATATTTTCACTCTTAAGCAGTGGTGAAATGAGCAGACACTGAAACCAAATCAAGTACAACAGAGGTGACTTGAAAGAAAATCATTTTCACCATGTACCTTGTTAATAAGGAGTAAGTTGGAAAACAATAGCAAACGCAGTCATTCCTCATACATAGAGGGTAAAAGTAGAAATAGAAACTAAGGCCAATATCCCAGCATTATAGAAACCTTGAAATATGGATGACGTTTTAAGATTGTGGAGAATCTGTATCCTGTAGCCAGTTGTAGGTTTTTCTCTGAGCTATAATTTTGTCTTTTCTGATACTTCATTACACTCTCTGTAAATATTATCATGTACTCTCAGTAAATTTTTGGGAGTTTCAAAAGAGGTATAATCAATATAAGTAATTGAAAAGTAGAAAGGAAAGGATTTAATAAAGAAATAAAATCCATGGTGTTGAGACAAAGAGTGCAGAGATGTGTCCAGGGGCCTGGATGGATCTGGATGTGGGAGGGCATGTGGGCTAGTGAGTTAACCAGAGGATACTCCTTCTCAGGGATTTCATAGGAGAATTAATTTCATAATGAGTTCAGGGGAATTTCTATGAAAAATGTGAAAATATATGAAGCCATCAAACCCTGAAGAGATCAATTCTAATTATAATAAAAGAAATTCAACATATATATGACTAAGAAGAGCAATATGAGTAAATTAGTAAATGTTTAATGTGATTACATTCAAACAGTCAAAAGTATATAGATGACAGTTTATCTGTATAAATGGCTGCACAGGAAAACTCATTAGTAATTTTTTTGGAAATATTCTAAATAATATTAGTTTAAAATAAGCCGTTTTCTAGTCACATTTCTTGCTTTAAAAAAATGGACTGACACACAACATTCTTTTCACTTTGATTCAATGCCAAAAATGTACTCTATGATGAACCAGGTTTTCTTAAATATATTTTTCACTGCCACTTTTACATCTTTCTTCCTTAAACCGTAGATGATGGGATTCAGCATGGTAATCCCAAGAGTGTAAAATATAGACATTATCATATCATTGTCTGAATCATAGCTGGATCTTGGCCTCACATACCTGAAGAGGATTGTCCCATGGTAAATTGACATTCCAGTTAGGTGAGAGACACAGGTGGAAAAGGCTTTTCTCCTCCCTTCAGCAGAACACATCTTCAGAATGGCCATCAGAATGAAAGCATAAGAGATCAGGACTACGGAAATAGTAACTATCTCAATAGAACCTGCAAATTAAAAAAGTAGAAGGTAGTTTATGTGTGTCAGAACAAAAAATAGTGAGGAGTGGAGGGATTTCACAAAACACATGTTGAATTTCATTGAGTGCACAGAAGGATAGGCTAAAAGTGGCCACAATGTGTAAAGTACCATGCAAAAAGCCACCAACACAGGAAGCAATGATGAGCAGCACATAGACTTGGGGTGACATGTTAACTGAATATAACAGTAGGTTGTAGATTGCTACATAGTGATCATAAGCCATTGCAGCCAAGAGAAAACATTCTGTGGTTCCTAATGTAACAATGAGAAAAACATGTGTTGCACATCCAAGAAATGAAATAGCTTTACTCTCTCCCAGGAAATTGATCAACATTTTGCGGGTGACAACTGAAGAATAGCGGACATCCAGGAATGACAACACATTCAGAAAATAGTACATGGGGTTGTGGAGACGGGCATCCTCAATGACCAACAAAATCAGTCCCAAATTTCCAATCAGAGTGAAAACATATGTTGCCAGAAATAAAAATAAGGAGACCTCCAGCTAATTATTATCTGTGAAGGCCGTCAATATAAACATGGTGACTTCAGTCACATTCTTCCACGGAATTCTGTAGGTATCCAAATCTGATGGTACCTCCGACATCTCAGTTTATATGTGTAGGTCTGCAAAACGCTCTCGTGGTATAGAGTTCACCCAATTATATCCTCATATCTGCTTCTTAGAAGGATGGCGATAAACTAGGCAGTGATTGGATAGGCATAGATGAAGAAATTTGGCCCAGGTGGATGCAGTTTTCATATATATAAAAGGAAGACATGGTTTTATTCATTTGTTGCCTAAATTTGTCATGTTAAAAAGAGTATTAAATTCCAGTGGAAGTTTCTATAAATTTTGAACTACATTTTCTAATATACATCTTCTTAAAATTCATAAAAAAAAACAATGAATATCAAGGTTTCTGTATCCAAATATGTTATATTGCCGTGTAACACCTGAATACTAGCTTGAATTTTCCTACAATGAAAATGAAATAACTTTATTTATATGATCATAATTTAAAAATTAGAGTAATCGCATTTACCTTGTAAGATTGTGTTAAATTTAAAGGAGAAAATTCAGAGAGAAATTTACATCATTTAAAAATGTTCACACATGTCTGAAACTAACTTGTTAGACACACATTTCAACTTCTCTTCTGGGACAACCATTTCACACCAAATCATTGTACGTGGTCTTTCCTGGCAAATATCCTGTTCCACTAGTCCTTCTGGAATAATTTTGAATATGGCATCTGAAGTTATTCTGGAAGAAAGTGCTCCTTGTGTGTCATAAAACACAGTGTTATATCCTTTTTTTTTTCAGTGTTCTTTCTTGAAAACATAACACTAAAGCTGTCCATTTTTTGTCTCTTAAAGGGATTTTAACATTGTAATTGTTTTTTTAAATGTTAAATTTGCATAAACTGTTTCTCTATGCATTTGCTCATTATTTTTGCAAAGTCCTGGGATGGATATTTCAGACGTATTTCTGTAAAATTAAATCATGGCCATAACTTTAAATATTATCATTGTTAATGGAGCTTCTAAAAAGACTGTAAAATATTATCCCCCAAAATCAATTATGAATTGAGTTTTAAAGCTCTTTGTATTGCTTTGATATTATATAATATTTTATTTCTGGTTTATTTTCTTATGTCATTATAGTGTTTCTTTTGTGGGCTATGAAGAAATGAAAGTGCATAACCATATTTAACAGCAGTATTGTAATATTCTTGCAACAATGTCAAAAAAGGTACTGCATCAAAGTTAAGGGTCAATAACAAGGGTAACAGGAATTTTTCTTTTGGAATAAGGAAAACGTTCTAAGGTTTACTGGGGTGATGTTTTTACCAGGCTATGATGAAATTGAAAGCCACTGTGTACCCTTTGCATAGATTGTACAAGGAATGGGACTGCATAACACAGTGAACCATGTGGTGGAAGATGGACTATGGAAAACAGTACAAATATGAGAATGTTCTCTCATGAACTAAAACAACTGTACAATACTAATATGTGGTGTTAATAATAATGGGTATAGGGAAAAAAATATACCAAGAGTATGCTATGGACCATGGTTAGTGATAATAATCTGATGATGTTCTTTCATAACCTGTTAACATATGGTCCACAACAATGTATTGGTGGAAGGTTGATGTATGGGAATTCTGCACATAATGCATGCTCGTATTGCATGCTCATAACTTCTCTGATAAAAAAATATATATTACAAATTGAAAAGTGCTTGACCAAAAAAATGTTTAAACACAAAACACACAAAAAAATTATTAGAGACACCAATATTTGGACTGAATGCCTCAATGATTGAAATACAGTAGAATCCAACATATTTAGGCACTATATTCCAGCATAATGACATTTGTTTTTCCTTCACTACTATATAGAATGAAATGTTTGACTCACTCTTAAGTAATTGGCACCTGTGTTATCCAGGGTTTAATGGAATGAAATATCTGCCTTGCGCTGGGACAGGCTGCATTCAGTGACTTACAAATGATTTTATTCATATGAAACACACCTCAGTTTTGTCTTTCAAGATTCTCTATATCAAGAAGAAAATGAGGAAATCAGTTTAAAACTACAGTTGAAAGGAGAAGAAAGCCATATGTCATTTTCACCATGAAAGGTTTTCACCTCCATGTGGTTATGTAGAAGACAAATAAAAAGTGCAAAAAGCAATGTAAATATGGGTCTAGGAAACAAAAATTGCTCATTTGATCATTAGAGAATTCAAGAATAAAAAATACATAATTAAGGTAATTTCTGTTTTCTGTACAAATACCAAAACAATACATGTTACTCATAGAGAACGCACATGTAAAGAAAATAATTTCTAATGTAGTTTGAGTTCCTATATTAATGAAAGAACATAAATAATTAATTAATATATAAGTATGTATAAATGCATTGTGCATGATAAATATATATATATTTCCATTAATAATAAACCTCATTCTCTCTCTCAACTATGCATTCTCTCTTCTCTCTCACTTTCTCTTTCTCTCCCATTAACACTATAGTGAAAGGAAATAAAGATATTCAAATATGTTTTGAAAAATGTACCAGTAGGTAGTCTAAAAAAGAAATTCATTACAAAATATACATAACTGACATACGCAAGAGAAATTTCAGGTACATCACAGCTCTAACCTTTACTTCCCTACCATCCATGAGAAAAGACAACAATCATGAAAGAGTAAGAACATTAAATTTAGCCTCTAAGACCCTGTATTAAAATCTCTGGTTTAAGGCATAGTGATAGTGTGAGCCTGCAAAAGTAACTCCATTGTTCCAAGTAGAAGAATAATAAAATGGAACAAAACTTTCAGGCTCAATTGGTTCAACTACATGAACAAGGTGTCATGGCACAATATTTATTTATGAGCTGCATCAAATTATTTTGTATCAATTTTATGTTTCGGAAGCATACAATTGAAATATGACAAATTTTATTTATGTGAAACACAATTAGTGGAGAGTTACAAAAATCAATTTTATCATTTAAACATTAAGCAATAGTTGGACTCCAAATCATAAGCTAAGTCCTTCTTCTTTTAATTATGTATATTTTTGTTATATGACACTACTATACATAAAATAAATTAATTAAATACTTAAAATGAATTCTATTGAGATTAAACCCCAAGAATCTCATTATTCTGTGTTTTAAGGTGTCATAAAAATTCATGTATTTCACAATATTCTGCCTCTGCTCTTCAGTAAATAACAGTGTTTTTTCCCTTTAACTTCCCTGAAAATCTTGCTGATAGAATTTCCTGACAACTGTTGATGTCTCTGATTCTGTCTATAAAATAGAAAGGGAATTATGAATGAGGGCATACCACATAAAATGATGTACCATTAGGGAAATTATCTACTTCACTACATGGAATGGAGACATAATAGAGAAAAGGTGACATTTAGTAACTTCATCAAGCTGATCTTCACACTAGCAATACTGTTAATTAATATTAGATGATATTAGACTGGCTGTGTTTAGGTGGAGCTAATTTTCCTGTAACAAATGAAGGATAGAAAGAAAAAATATATATGGATCTTGAAGTTTAAAAAAAAACATACATAATGCTTCTGGAAGACTCAAAACCATTTCCTCAAGTCTCAAATAGTCTGAAAACCTAAAGTAACAAATACCCATCAGAACATTACAAACATCAAACTTCAGAAGAAGGAAAGCTATGATAGCAGCTACAATGTGTTATTAAGTGGCTACTAAAGGATGGGAATTTTGTATCCATTTTCTTGCATAATCAACATTGTTATTTGTAAGCTCAAAATATTAGAGACCTTGTATATATGAGGAAACTTGTGCCCTCTTAGAAATACAAAATGACAAAGTTTACATAGTTATTTACAGAGCCAGGATTCAAGCCCAGATTTTTCTGATGGACACACAGTATAAGCTACTTTCTCTCAACCATATTGTAATACCATTGTGACATGCCTAAATTCTGGAGTCATTGCTTTGGAAGAATACAAAATTACATTTTCAGCTATTTTTATGCATTTTTAACACAATCAAGCTTACAAAAAGCATGCAAATAAACAGGAAATTAAAGACAAACCAACTGAAGAGGTTTCTAGATCATTTAGCTAACTAGTAAAATACAATTTAAATTAATTATTATTCCTCCATCAGAAAAGAAAATTATATGCACTCAAAGTGGCAAATACTCAGTGACTGGTTATAAGCTAATTTTCTCTCCATTTAATAAATAAATATCTTATTTCTAATGCCCCTTTTCGACTATCATCATCTATGAAGAAAATTAAAACAATTTTCTCATTGTATCTCTATTTATCTAAATATATATAGAATCCTTTCTATTCAGGCTGTTTTCTTCTCTGTGAGGTCTAGGCATTCTAGGCATGCAGTTCAATTTTTTTAATACAGCACCGAGTTAATTGGAATCAACTATATAAATTTAAATATTAAGCATGTAATAATGCATTAAAAATATGTTTGAGAGCCAAGATTATAGTTTCAAAAATATTCCATTAACTCAAAATATGCTCTGAGTAATATGCATTTGGATTCTTTTATTAACTTCTTGAGTTATTGTTGAAGTCCACAGGGGATGCCCCAGTGAGAAAACACAGTAACTCGCTTCTGGGTCATAAAAGCTCAAGTTTATTTATTTGTTTATTTTTCTGTAGAAAATATGGGAATGTTTCAGGAATAATGGACTATATCAAAAAAAAAAAAAAAAAAAAAAAAAAAAAAAAAAAGAAAGAAAGAAAGAAAGCATGAATGAATTTTGACCTCTTAAAAAAATGATCTTTCAGTTAAAAATATATATGAAGTAGAATAGGAAAAATATTTTAATTTTAAAGGACATAGTCCTAGTTCTGATAGCAATGAACTAAGTGACACAGGTTAACAAAATAATAACCTGAAATCAAGTTTTCTGTTCCTAAGAATTGAAACTGCTTAATTTTCTCAAAATATAGGTAATAGGCATATAATAAAATAATATGAAAGCATTAAATGTGACAAAATTTATAACTGATTAATATAAATTAGTTATTTGACCTTTAATATTTAGAGTGTGACACTTCTAATGGAATAAGACATAAATTTAAACTCAATAATATTTTGAAAGAAGTGATAAGATATGAATAAACAATTATTACATAAACTCAGGGATAGGAATATTAAAACAAGAGATTTGGCATTATATAGATAATTGTAACATGTTATATGATAGAACATTAGAATATTAGAAATCTGGCAGAGTTTAGACTTTTTGAATAGAATCCAGTCTTTTCATATAATAATCTATAGATTACTTCATGTAATAATCTATAGACTATTAACTTGTTATATACATAAGAAACTCTTGGAATCTTGTTTAAAATACATTGTATGCCTTGTTCTCAATATGAAAGGATTTTAAGTTGATAGGGAATTCTGGACATAATTCTGAAATAAAAAAGAAAGAAAGAAAGATGATCCTGGTAGGCAAACGACTTGGAAACAGTCAATCCGTTAATTAACTTCAGTCCCAAATTTTTCTAGAGAGTCAAAGCAACCGCAATTAAAATTAAGCAAGCATTTTTGTAGCAATTGACAAGTTTATTCTACAAATGAAAAGTTAAAACAAAGGAACTAAGATATTTACAACAATTTAGAACAAGAATTTGGAAAACAAAATTTGATTACAGAACTTATAAAACTAAAATACTCGGGAGAATGTGGTACTGGTGACAAGATATACATTTGGTTACATGGAATAGAATAGGGAGTGCAAAAATAGATTCACTCAAATAGAGTAAAGTGACTTTCAATAAAGATGCCAAGTGTATTAATCTGCTAAGAGGGTGCTGATACAAAGTACCAGAACTCTGTTTCTCAAGAACCACTCCCAGTACCAAGCTGTGTTAATCAGGGTTTTCTACAGAAACAGAACTGAAAGGAAATACCTGCAAACATTATGAGATTTTACAAAACTCTATCAACCAGCTGTGGAGTGCACAAGTCCCAATTCCCCAAGGCAGGCTGCAAAGAAGTTGTTCAGATGAAGGTCCTGATGAGTTCTCAGCAGATGCTGGCTGTCAGTAGAAGAGATGCGAATTCTCTGTCTGAATGTTGAAATCTCTTCCCCTTTAAGGCCTACAAATGATTGGATAAGAGGTCACTCACTGATTGACAGCCATCTGTGCAATCAAATCACTCCATTAAAGTACATGAAATCCCATTGCTTTTTGCAATTAGCCCTCCATGCTTATTTGACTAGACAACCTTGCCGAGTTTATACATTATCCTAACCATCACAATGCCCTGCTTTAACCTTCATAATTTTCCTTTTTCTGTAATTTTTCTGTAATAAAGCTATTCCCGCTATTTTGATTAGTGTTAGTATAGTATATTATTTGACATCCCCTTGTTTTTTAAAAATTTCTTTTATGAGAAAAGTTATGTGTTCATAGAACTATCATGCAAAAAATCCATTATTCCCATACACCACCCCACCACCAACATTTTACATTGGTGTGGAATATTTATTAAAATTGATAATAGCACTTTTTTATAATTTTGTTATTCTTTAACAGATGTAGCCAGCATTTAGTGCAGATTATATCTTCTGCGTAATGTTTGAAGCAATTTATATGGATTAATTCATTAAAACACAAAATACATAGGCCGGGGAAATATATTCTAAATTTTTAATGTTTTAAATTAAGTTAGTTATAGGTTTACAGAAAAATCATGTAAATAATATAGTATTCACATCTAAACATTTTATTTTTCCCTTTATACATAAGTTGTTTTCTGAAATTCTGACTTTATAAAGATTTTCTTTTTGCTTTATATTTTCTTCAGCTTTAATATATTCCTATATGTAAATTTTTAAAATATTTTTCTTGTGTGGTGTTCTTGGAGCTTCCTGGATCTGTGATTTGGTGTCTGTCAGTCATTTACAAAAATTCTCAGCCTTTAATAATTATATTTCCTCTCCCCAATTCTTTCTCCTTCTGGTTATCCCCATTACAGATATATTATACCTTTGTTATTGCCTCACAGTTCTTCAATATTCTGTTGCATATTTAAGTCATTTTGTCTTTGCTCTGCAGTTTGTGAAGTTTTAAGTGACATATGTTCATGCTCACTGATACTTTCCTTGACCATGTCCAATTATCTGATGGTCACATTAAAGGCTTTATTTATTTGTTACAGTTTTTTCAATACCTAGCTTTATCTCTGATTCTATCTTAGAGTATCCATCTTTCTGTTTACATTCTCCCCTGCATTTTTTCTGACTTTTTCTTATAAATACATACACATAACTCAAAATTTAACCACTTTAAAGATACAATTCAAAGGCATTAATTATATTCTCAATATGCTACCATCGCTATGATTCATGACAAAAATTTTATCACCTCAACCAGAAATACTGCATTGATTTAGCAATAACTCCCTGTTTCCCTCACAATTCAGCCCCTGATAAGCTGTAATCTACTAACTGTCTCTGTGAATTTGCTTGTTCTAGGTATTCCATATAAGTGAGATTATACCACATTTTTATTTTTGGGTCTAGCTTATTTCACTGTAGTTCATTCATACAGTATTGTGGCATGTATCTTAAAGACTTTCTTTTAGCTGGGTAAAGCAGACATTCTTGTCTTCTTCTTAACTTCTAGTGGAAGGCCTTCAGTCTTTCTCTATACAGCATAATGATAGCTGTGACTTTTCATATGTGCCTTTTATCCTACTAAGAATGTTGCCATCTATCCTTATTTTACCAAGTGATTTTATACTAAAGTTGCATTGTATTTTGGCAAATTTATTTTCTACATCAACTGATATCATATTGTTATTTTTCTTTCATGTATTAATGGAGTATATTACATTGAATTTCTTTCTTATGTTGAACCACACTTATATTTCTGGGATGAATCTAAGAGACACTTGGTATGTAATCCTTTTACTACACATTCAAATTGCTAAAATTTGTTGATGATTTTGGCAACTATTTTCCTAATGGAAATTAGTATATACTTTCTGTGCCACTTCTCAGTCACAAGTAATTCCCATGTTAGGGGACCCAGACAGGACTCCCAATTCAGTGTTCCACAGAACCAGTTGGGGCTGATATGCAATGATATCCAAATTTTAATTAAGGTGCCCCAGGACTGGGACCCTCGCCTGAATGTGTGTGGGCCACTGCTGTGGGGCATAGAAACTATACTGCAGAATCTAGGGAGGGGGAGGGGGAGGGGGGCAGGACAAACAAACTTGTCCTGTGGATCTCAACCTAGCTTAGATTTTTTTCTTCCAATATTCACGTTTTTTGAGTCTTTGTCTCTTGTTAGCTTTCTTCCAAAGTTTGGGGAAAATTAATTCTGACATATTCTACCCATTTTCATTTGATCTAAGGAGGCCGTGTACCGGATATGGATATGTCCTACTCCAGAATCTTACTCATGTCAGTTCCTACCCATCAGTTTTTGCACAATGTCTACTCTTTCCTTTATAACTCTAAGCATATTATTGATAGTTATTTTAAAATTTTCCTCTGATAATTCCAACATCTCTGATAAAACAGAGTCTGGGTATGATATTGACCTGATCTTCAGATTGTTTTTTTGCCTTTTAGCATGCGCTGTGAGTTATTGTTGAAAGCCACACATGAAATATCAGGCAAAGGATACTGAGGTAAATAGACTTTTAACATTAGGTCTATGTTTATCTGGTTAGGAGTTAGTCTTGTTTTATTGTTTCCTGCAGCTGCAAGTTTCAGTGGCTAAAATTTCTTCTGTTCTTTTTTCTGTCTCAGTTGTCTTTGAGTTTCCTTAGGGATTCATTCTCAAATTGGGGCTGAGCCTTGCAGTTCTTAATAGTTGTAACCCATTGTTATATACACTAACTCTTCTAAAGTATTGTAATATGTAGTGTGAGATAAAAGGTCTATAATCCTATATAAAGTCTCAGTTAAATGTGCCCCTGTTCTATGAAATTCACAAATGATTATCACTAGTCTTTCTTTTTTTAAAGCCCTTATGTGAGAAGTGGGAAATACCAGGGGACCTGGATTTGTGCATCTATTTTCCACCAGGTAATTGTGGTTTAGATAAAACACACTTTGGTTAGGTTCAGGTAAAATACTGTCCCTTATAGACTAGCCTTTGTTAAGGAAAACAGAATGCTTTGTGAATATTTTAAATAGCTATTTTCCCTTCCTGCTTTTGGAGACAAAAGGGGAAACTTTCACCATCCTTACAGTGACAAGCTTGGGACTCGTGGAGGCAAAATGCAAAAATGTGTGAGGGTTCCCCTAACATTGGGCTTCCAGATGTTTTTTTAACTCTCAAGTTAGTCCATACTCTATCTTCAGCAATTAGTCAGGTCACCTAACTTAATTGCAAAAAAGGGAAATTTAATATGTCTGTTGCTACTCCTGATAAACTAAATTTCTGTGTCTGCATGACTTTCCAGTTGTGGGGCAATGATTTGTCCTGTGACCTCAATTTATGACAGATCTAAGAGGAGTTATTTTAGATATTTTAGCTTGCCATCAGGACAGGAGTGGCTATTTCTAAATTCTACATGTGCTAGAACTGGAAGTATTTTTGAGAAGACACTGAACGTATTTTGATATCAAACTTGTGCTGGTTTCAAAAGAGATATATGCGTCATTTTTGCATAATTATCAGAGAGATTACAAATGATGTTCTCAAAATGTTTGGTTTGGATCTCAAATTCACACTTTAGGAATTAAAAAATTGCTTTAATTGCTTGTTTTGATGAGGTTGTTTTAGTGAATTCAAATTCAAGCACCACTGAGGGGTAAGAGTCATTTTCATTATAAGAAAACAATATTTTCATTCTTAAGGATTCCTTAAATAAGCACACCTTGAAACTAATTTAAATACAGCAGTATAAATAGGTAGAGGCAGAGAAGACTTGAAATGAAAATTATTTTCATCCTGTAGCATGTTCATTAAGAGTAAACTTGAGAAACATTAACAAATGCAAAGTCATTCCTCATACATAAAGGGTAAAAGAAGAGATAAAAACTAATGCCAATATCCCAGCATTGTAGAAACCCTAAAATATGGACAATCCTTTAAGACTGTGGAACATCTATATCCTATAGCCATTTATAAGTTTTTCTCTGAGGTATAATTTTGTCTTTACTGATCTTTAATTACAATCTCTGAAAATATTATCATGTAGTCTCAGTATATTTTGGGAGTTTCAAATGGATATAATTAATAAAAGTAATGGAAAAGTGGAAAGGAAAGAATTTAATAAAGGAATAAAAATCTATGGTGTTGAACCAAGGAATACAGAAGATGTGTCCAGAGACATGGATGGATCTGGATGTGGGAGGGCATGTGGGGAAAATGAGTTAACCATAGGGACAAACTTCTCAGGGGTTTCAGAGAGGAATAAGTTCATAAAGAGTTCAGAAGAATTTCTATTAAAAATGTGAGAATATATAAAGCAATATGTGTATATGAGTAAATATTTATTGCGAATATGTTCAAATGTAGTCATAAGCATATAGATGACAAAGTTTATCTACTTGTATAAAAGTTTGCACAAGAGGGCTAATTAGTAATTTATTTGGAAATATTCTAAGATATAGAAGCTAAAAACAAGCTATTTTCTACTCATGTTTCTGATCATGAAAAAATGAATTGACACATAGGATTCCTTTTGCTTTGATTTAATGCCAAAAAGTTTTTTGCTAAAACATTTTTTATCAAATAATTTTTTATGGCCTCTTTTACATCTTTGTTCCTCAAACTGTAGATTATGGTGTTCTGCATGGTAATCCCAACAGTGTAAAATATAGACACTATCAGATCATTGTCTGAATCATAGCTGGCATTTGGCTTACAGGCAGAGGATTGTCCCATGGTAAATGACAACCCCAGTTAGGTGAGAGCCACAGGTGGAAAAGGCTTTTCACCTCCCTTCAGCCGAATACATCCTGATAATGGCCATAAGAATGAAAGCACAGGAGATCAGGACTATGGATATAGTAATTATCTCAATAGAACCCTCAAAGTAGAAAAGTGGAAGGTGGTTGATGTGAGTGTCAGAACAAGAAATAGCGAGGAATGGAGGGATGTCACAAACACATGTCTAACTAATTTTATTGGGTGCACAGAATGATAGGTTAAAAGCTACCACTGTGTGTAAAGTACCATGCAAAAAGCTGCCAACATAGGAAGCAATGATGTGTGGCAAAAAGACTCGGCGTGACATGGTTAACTGAATACAGCAGTGGGTTGTAGATTGCTACATAGTGGTCATAAGCCATTGCAACCAAGAGAAAGCATTCTGTGCTTACAAAAGAAATAATGAGAAAAATCAGTGTTTCACACCCAAAAAATGAAATAGATTTACTCTCTGCCAGGAAATTGACTAACATTTTGGGGGTGACTTCTAAAGAATCGCAGGCATCCAGGAATGACAACACACTCCGAAAATAGTACATGCAGATGTGGAGACGATCATCCTCAATTACCATTAAATCCAGTCCCAAATTTCCAATCAGAGTGAAAAGATAGGCTGCTAAAAATAATAAAAATAGGAAGACCTCCAGCTCAATATTATCTGTGAAGCCCATCAATATAAACATGGTGACTTCAGTCACATTCTTCCACGGATCCTGTAGGTATTCAAATCTGATGGTAACTCTCACATCAAAGTTTATATGTATATGTCTGCAAGACACTGCCGGATGATAAGAGTTCACCCCATTTTATCCCCATGTCTGCTTCTTAGAAAGCTGGTGATAACCTAGGCAGTGATTGGATAGGCATTGATGAAGAAATTGGCCCAGATGGATGCGGTTCCCTGTATATAGAAAAGGAAATTATAGTTTCATTAATTTGTTTCCTAAATTTTTCATGTCAAAAAAGAAAAAAATTAATTAATGTGGATTTTTCCTGTTAAATTGTGAACTACCTTTTCTTATATTATATTTTCTTTGAATCCACAAAGAACAATGAATATCAGGGTTTTTGAAGCTATGTATCTTACAGTAGAGTTTAACACCTGAATGCCAGTTTGGAATTTCTTCCAGTGAGCATGACATACTTTTACTTAATGATCATAATTTAAAAATAGGAGCAAATACATTTACCTCCCAAGATTGTGTTAAATATAATGGAGAAAATCAGCATGAAATTTATGTCATTTAAAAATATTCCCATATGACTAAACCTGGGATTTCAACTTGTCTTAAAAATTTTCCATTTCACACCGAACTATTATATGTGTTCTTTCCTGGCAATGATCCTTTCCCTTTAGTTCTTCTGGAATAATTTTATACAAGGCGAAGTTATTCTGGAAGAAACTGAACCTTGTGTTTCATAAAGAATAGTGCAATACCTTTTTTTTTTTCATTTTTTTAGTTTTCTTTATTGAAAACATAACACTAAGTTGTCCATTTTTATCTCTTAAAGGGATTGTAACATTGTAAATGTTTTTTCAAATGTTAACAAAAATTGCATAAGATGTTTCCTATGCATTTATTATTATTGAAAAGTCATTGGACAGATTTTCCAGACGTATTTCTATAAAAATAAGTAATGGCCTTTAAATTGTTATCATTGCTAAAGAAATTGCTAAATAATTATAAAATATTATCTCCCAAAATCAGTAATAAATTGATTGTTAAAGATCTTGTTATTGCGTTGCTACAATATAAATTTTATTATGATATATTTTCTTATATAATAGTATTTCTTTTGTGGAATTGAAGAAAGGAAAGTTCATGACAATAGTTAACAGCAGTAATGTAATATTCTTGCTTCAATGTCAAAGAAGGTAGTAAGGGTCGATAATAAGGGGGTATGAGATTTTTTCTGTTGGACTGAGGTTTGCTGGGGCAATGTCTGCACAATACTGTGATGAAGGGGAGAGCCCACTGAGTGTACACTTTGTGTAGAATGTACAAGGAATAAGACTGTATAACACAGTGAACCATATGATGGAAGAAGGACTCTTGTGAAAAGTGCAAATATAAGAAAGTTTTTTCATGAACTATAAAAAATGTCCAGTACTAACATATATGTAATAATAGGGGGTGTATGGAAAAAAATATACCAAATGTAAGTTATGGACCATAATTAGTGGTAATAGTTTGATGATGTTCTTTCATAATCTGTAACAAATGTTCCACCATTATGTAAGGTGTTGGTGGAGGCGTGATGTATGGGAATTCTGCACATTATGCATGCTTGTTTTGTAAGCTCACAATTTCTCCAATAAAAATAGATATTAAAAAAAGAAAAGTGCATAAACAAAAAAATTAATGCTTAAATGCAAAACACAAAAACAAAATGTAAAAGTAGTTCCGACATCTGGACGAAATGCCTCAGTGATTGAAATATAGTAATGGGTCTAACGTATTTAGGCATTATATTTCAGCATAATGACATTTGTTTGTCTTTCACGAATAGCTGGCATATTACTAACTAATTGATAAGTAATTGGCACCTGTGTTTTCCAGGGTTTAACAGAATGAAATATCTGCCATAATTTGGGCTGGGCTGCATTCAGTGACTTACAAATGATTTATACTCATGATATGAATCACCATACAGTTTTGTCATTTTGAGATTCACTACCTCAAGAAGAGAATGAGGATATCACTGTAAAACAACAGTTGGAAGGAGAATAAAAATCATATGTCATTTTCACCATGAAAGTTTATCACAGATCAATGTGGCCATGTGGAAGACAAATAAAGAGTAAATAACAATGTAAATATGGGGCTAGGGAACTAAAATTGCACATTTGCTCCTAAGAGAAACAAAGGAAAAAAGGTATAATTAAGGTAATTTCTGATTTCTGTGCACATCCATAGCATTATATCTTATTCATAGAGAACAGACAGATAAATATAATTTATAGTATAATTTGAAATGCTGTATTAATGAAATAACAAGGAAATAAGTTAATAATATAAATGCATATTATTGCATTGTGCATCATAAACATATTTTTATTAATAATAATCCTCATTCTCTCTCTCTCAACTCCACATTTTGTCTTTTATCTCTCTCTCACGCTCTCTCTCCCTCTCTTTCTTGCTCTCTCATTAACTCTATAGTGAAAGGAAATATTCAAATACTTTTTAAAAAATGTACCAGTAGTTATATAAAAAAGAAATTCATTACAAAGTACACTTAACTGACAATCACAAGAGAAATTTCAGGTACATCACAGCTCTAACCTTCACTTCTCTGACAGCTATGAGAGAAGACAACAGTTATGAAAGAGTAAGAACATTATACTTGGCCTCAAAAACCCTTTATTAAAATCTCTGGTTTAAGAATAGTGAGAGTGTAAGCTTGGAAAAGTAACATCATCATTTCAACAAAAAGAGTAATAAAACTGAACACAATTTTCAGACTCAAATGGTTCAACTACATGAACATAGTATCAAGTCACAGTACTTATTTATGAGCTGCACTAAATTATTTTGTATTAAATTCAGTTTTTTATTTTATGTTTAGGATCACAAATTGAAATACAACAAATTTTATTTATATGAAACACAATTAATGAAGAGCTATAAAATTAAATTTTATCATTAAAACATTGGGCAATGAATGGGCTCCAAATCATAAGCTAAGTGTTTCTTCTTTTAATTATATATATGCTTGTATATGACAATAACCATACATAAAATAAACTAAATTAAATAATTAAAATGCATTCTTTTGTGATTAAACCCAAAGTGATTCATTATTCTGTGGTTTAAAGTGCCATAAAAATTCATACATTTCACAGCATTCTGCCTTGGCTATGTCAGTAAATGATAGTGTTTTTTTCCTTTAATTTTCCTGAAATTTCTTGCTGAAAGGAATTCCTGATAATTGTTGAGGTCTCTGATTCTGTATACAGATTAAGAAAGTGATTTAAGAATGAAGGTATGACATATCATATGGTTTCCCATTAGTGAAATTATCTACTTCACTACATGGAATGAGACATGATAGGGAAAAAGTTGATGTGTAGCACCCACATCAATATGATCTTCACAATGGCATTTATGTTAAGTAATATTTGAGGAAATTTGACTGTGTTTATGTGTAGCTGATTTTTCTGTAAAAAGAGAATGATAGAAACCAAAGAATACATAGATGTTGAATTTTTAAAAATATATATAATCCTTTTGGAAGATTCTAAACCATTTCCTTGACTCTCATATAGTCTGAAAACATAAAGTTACAGAAACCCATGAGAACAGTTTTACAAACACCAAACTTCAGAAGAAGGAAAACTCTGATAGCAGCTACCATGTATTAATAAGTGGCTACTAATGGATGGGAATTTTGTGCCAGTTATCTTGCATAATCAACATAGCAATCTGCAAGCTAAAAATATTAGTCTTTGTATATATGAAGAAATTCATGCCCAGTTAGAAATACAACATGGTAAAGTTCACATAGTTATTTAGAGAGCCAGGATTCAAGCCCAGAATTCTCTGAATCCACACTATAAGCTATTTCCTCTTGACCATATTGCAATATCATTGTGATATGCCAAAATTCTGGAGTCATTGCATACAGAAAATACAAAATAACATTCTCAGCTATTTTTATCCATTTTTAACACAATCAAGTTTACAAAAAAAACAGATAAATAAACATGAAATTAAAAACAAACCAACTAGTGTGGGTGCTAGATCATTTATCTAACTAGTAAAATAAAATTTAAATTAATTATTATTTCTACAATGGAATATATATATATATATATATATATATACACACACACACACACATACATACGTACATACATATATGCTCTAAGTGGCATATACTAAATGAATGGCTGGGAATAAGCTAATTTCCTCTCCATTTAATATTTAATAAAATATCTTATTTTGATTGCCTCTATTCTGACTAATATCTTCCTTCAAGAAAATTAAAACAAATTTCTCATTGTATCTCTATTTATCTAAACATATATGATGTTCTTCTTCTTTAGCCTTTTATCTTCCCTGGAACATCTAGGCATGCAGTTTAATTTTTTAATACAGCACTGAGTTAAGTAGACTGAACTGTATCAAATTTCAATATTAAAGCATGTAATATTAATGTGTTAAAGCACACAGTTTGACAGTCAGGATTATAGCTTCTAAAATATTTGAAGTAATTAAGAAAAAACCTTCTCACCCCTGGAGCAGAACTGCTAACTCAATTGACGTATACTCTGAATATTATGCTTTTGGATCCTTTTATTAGCATCTTGAGTTAATTTTGAAGTCCACAGCGAATTTCCCAGAGATAAAACACACTAATTATCTTTTGGAGCATAAAAGCCCAAGTTGTTGTTGTTGTTTTTTCTTTTAGTTTTTTGGTTTTTTTTTTTTTCCTGTAATAAACATGTGAATT
>JAQZBX010030264.1:12168-26993 GCA_029593785.1 Cabassous unicinctus | reverse complement strand
AAAAAATATATATATATATATATATATGAAATAACATTTATGTAAGCAAATGCACATATATGCATATGTATTTATATCTCATCTTACAAATATTGGTACGTATTGTGAAAAATTTAGATTTTTACCCACAATGGAAAAAAAAAAAAAGAATATATTGGTAAACAGCACATGGTTCTAGCCTTTAAGGGACTGAATTTCGTGAGCGATACAGACCCAAATCAAACAACTATGATACAGTGTGAAAGTGGCTCCCGCAGGAATACCTATGGGATGCTGTGTCAGAGCATGTGGGAGGGACACCTGATTGAGTGTTGCGGGTGTCAGAGAAGGCTTCCTAGAGGACTGGCCTCTAACCCGGGAGCTAAAGCGTTTGGTTAGATAGACACGTGCTCAGAAATGTAGGACTGGCTTTGGAGTTGGATGGGCTTGGGTTTGAAACCCAGCTCTTCCCCTTACCTTCTGAGGGACTTCGGGGTCTTATTTGCATCCATAAGTTGAGGCCGTCAGAGCTGTGAAAAGCAAATGAGGCAGCAAGCACTCTGCTTCAGTCTTTCCAAAAGCACTGGGCTTGGCATGTATGACCTTACAGCGACCTTACCTCTCTGGTCTCCAAGCCTGCTGCCTCCCCCTCTCTTGCTCTTCTCTAGCCCACCTGGCCCCCTCGCTGTCCCTCAGACACACCAGGCAGGCCTTCCCTCACTGGCCCTCATCTTGGGGAGTTGGCTTCAGCCAGCTGCACGGGACACCCCACACCCCTTGCAAGTGCCACCTTCTCACTGGGGTCTTCTCTGACCACTGTGTAGGCAGAATAATGGTCCCCCAAAGATGTCCACGTCCTAATTCCCCAAACCTGGGAATATGTTGCTTACATGGCAAAAGGGACTTTGCAGACATGATGGAGTTAAGGGAGCTGAGATGGGAAGGTTCTCCTGGGTTACCTGAGTGGGCCCAGGGTCATCACAAGGGCCCTTGTAGGAGGGAGGCAGGAGAGGCAGAGTCACAGAAGATGTGACGACGGAAGCAGACTGAGAGGGATTTGAAGACGGGGAAGGGGCCTCGAGCCAAGGAATGCAGGTGGCCTCTAGAAGCCGAAAAAGCAAAGGAAACAGATTTTTCCAGAAAACAGCCCTGCAGTTTCCTTGATTTTAGGATTTCTGACCCCCAGAATTGGAAGGTCATAAATTTGTATTATTTAAGACACCAGCAAAGTGGTAATTTGTTACAGCAGCAGTGGTGAACTAACCCACCCTCCTATTTAAAACGGCATCCCTCTTACCCTCCCTGCCCCCCTCAAGCCTCCTTAACCTACTTCATTTTTCTCCACAGCCGTCATCAGCATCTGCTATTATTTTTGCATTTTTCACATTTGTTTATTGTCCCTGTTCCTTCACTAAAATATAAGCTATGTAGGAGGGACTTAATTTTGTCCACTTCTATATCTGCAGTGCCTAGAATAGTGCCTGGCTTGTAGATGCCAGTCAATAAATGCATTGAATGAATGAATGAATGGCCCTCCCTTCCCTCCCAGCACTTCTGAGACATTACTCTTGTCTGATGCTGTATTATTAAGTTTAATTAACACAATGTTACATTGATGATTGGTATGTGAAGCTGGCAAAAACCCCTCTGCTGTGCTGCCAGTTACCCAGGCTGGTGTGATGCCTGCTAACCTGGGTGGCAGAAATGCGGCAGCAGGTACGATATTCCTTCCTCCTCCTGCAAATCCTCAGGTGCTTTTATTCTTCATCTCCTGAGGCCCTGAGTCATCACTCAGCAATGTGTCAGGCCAGACATTTACATGCTGCCAAATCTTACCCAAGCTCATCTAGAGGACGAGAATTTATGTCTGTGTCTGCTGGCAACTCCTTTTACTCCATTTCTCTCTATTATTTTTCCAGAGAGCAGTAGCTCAGCTCTGCTGAGGGCTCATTGTGTGTCTCAGTGCTTAAGCTGCTCCGTGTGCTTCACTTGAAGTAATTTATTGAATGTTCAGGCCCCATTTGACAGATGGGGAAACAGCGTAGGAGTGACTGGCCAGTTTGCCCACAGTCACACAGCTGGGAGGGGTCAGCGCTTGGATGCTAACCCAGGCAGGCTTGGGCCAGAGCTCCGAACTTCCCCTCAGGCCGGGATGCTGGGAGGCCACTTCCTGCCTGTGGAGGAAGCAGGAAGCATTCGCTCTCCAGCCAGCCTCTACTCCCACTTCCCATGCCATCTCTTCCGTCTTAAGAGGATTAATAACCAGCACCCCTCTATTCAATACCCCACTTCTGCTCTGCAGAACAGACACATTTACCCAGGATCACGGCCTCACCCAGAACTGGGGCAGACAAAGAAGAAAAGGCCCAAAGCCCCGGTTCAGTCTTTGGGCGGTACTGTCCAGTTGTATTCATTTCTTGGGGCTGCCGTAACAAATTGCCACGAACTGCGTGACTGAAAACAACAGAAATGTATAGTCTCCAGGTATGGAAGCCAGAGGTCCAAAAACAGGGTGCTGGCAGAGCCGCACTGCCTATGGAGGCTCTAGGGACAAGCCCTTCCTTGCCCCTCAGCTTCTTGAGGCTGGGGACCTCCCTCACCCCAGTCTCTGCCTCTGGGGTCACCTTGCCACCTCCCCTTCTGTCTCCTCTTTGTGTCTGTCTCACAGCTTCCTCTGCCTCCATCTATGATGGCATTTTTGAGGTTCACCTGGAAAATCCAGAGAAATCGCCTTATCTCAAAAGCTTTATTTAATCCCATTTACAAAGATCCTTTTTCCAGATAAGGTAACTGACAAATTGCGGGGATTAGGACTTGATATCTTTGAGTGGCTATTATTCAGCCTACTACACTAATCTAGAGCATGGCCCAATGGCTGACCCCACAATCAGCTCATTCCTCCTCCAGGGGCAGGGAAGAGGTAAGGAGTGGGGCAAGAGGCCAGGGGTGTCCCTCCTTAACCTAGTGGTGTTCCCTGAAAACACGAGAGTCGTCGCCTCCCACAAAACCACTGGTGCGCCGAGAGTTTTCTATTCACACGTTACATTTGGAAAGTTCCTAGCCCAGTGCCTGGCCATGGTCAGTACTTGCTAAACAAGAGTTCCCTTCTTCTCCCTGAAAAAACCAGTCCTACAAAACCTGCTGTGAACCAGATCTACTTTCTCCATCGTATTTCAGACCCACTTCCCCTCTTCAGCTCACAGCCCCTGGCCACCAAATAATCAAAATGGAGGTGAGGAGGCCCCGAATATCATGATATATGAATGTCTCGCCACAGAGTCAGAAATCAAGGTGTCAATAGCCAAGGTGAAATGTTATTGCCAACAGGAACTCAAGCTGCTGAGTCAACAAAGAAATGTTTTTGATTCTGGTACCTGGCATTGTGCCACCAACATAAGTCAAAGAGACATGGTCCCTAACCCGTAGCAGCCAAAAGTCTCAGACAGGCAGACTTAAGAGCCGAGCAGGAACTGCCGTGCATTAACAAGGGGAGGCAGCGAACAAAGCACAGATTAAATAGATATTGTCATTAAGTGGGTTTCTGGGATCTTATATATTGCATAAGGAGTGGGGTTTTTTCCTGGAATAAGGACTGAAACCGGGAGTGGAATCAATTATTATTTCTCCCTAGCACCTCAGTACACTTTCTTTCATAACTTCTTCCAAAGTATACAAGAGTGATAGGAATTCTGTAGTTCTTGGAGAAATTAATAAACCACATTTTTGAGCACTTGCTATGTGCAAGCTGGACAACACCAAGCAACACAGACTCAGCATCCAATGACAGGTCCTGGCACTGAGTCTGGGTCATCTGGTCCCGTGGCTCATCCTTTGGTCATGGGCCCAGCTCTAAAGACAATAAATTACAGGCATCCGATCTTATATGTAAAGCCTAGAGCTTTCTATTCTCCCTACCCATGAACTGGGTACTATTATTCCCATCTTAAAAATGAGTCGTGAGATTCAGAATGATCATCACTGTCAGCTGACCTTTCTTGAGCTCTTACTAGGTGCTAAGCCACTGAGGCGCACCATCTCAGCTGTACGGCAACGGAGTGGTTAAGGACACAGACTTGGGAGCCAGGGTCCTGGTTCAAATCCCAGCTGTGTCCCTTGATAGCGGTGTGATTGTGGGTTTCAGCTGCATCCTTGGCAAAATGGGGGAAATAAATCTAGCTAGTTTGTAGGGTGGTTCTGAGAATTAAAGGAAAGCTCTTAGAATAGTGCCTGGCTCATGGAGAGCACTCAGTGGGGGCCAGTGAGCTCTTGAAGCAGCTATTTTACAAAAGGCACAGTGGAGGTTTATTAACATCCACATCCACCCAGGTAATATGACTTAAAGCACAGGCAGTCTGGCTTTAAGGACCAGGCATTTAACCAGTACACTAACCGCCCGTTTCACTGCTACTAAGCCAAGATTCACACCCAGGTTCCATTGCAACATACAGAAATGGAACCTGTTCCACTGATTGCCAGTGGCAGAACTAGAATTAGAACCCAGGTCAGCTCTACTTTTTGCTCCCCCAAAATCCCTTCTCTCCAGTCCCCTTGAAGCTGGGGAAGTGTTGGATTCTTCTAGGCTCTTGGCTATGTCTCATAAGAGAATTTAAGAACATGCCAGTTTAGTTAGGCCAGTAAAAAGAATTAATTGGGAAATGGGGGAAAAGAACAGAGCTTGTTGAGTAAATGGGAGAGAAGGATGGAAACACACACCGAGATTTGATGCAGGCTCCTCTAGGCAGAGAGAGTGGGCTTTGGCTTGTGTGGTCACCTTTTAAGCTATTAATTATTCCTCCCCTTGCTAATGCTAAGGGAAGGTGCCCCAGCTGTTATTGATTGCCCCATCAATGGTGGGGGCCAATGGTGAGGCCTTTTGTTTGGGGTTATCCGGGATCAATGGGGAGGCCTGTTTGGAATTATCTGGGGCCTCCCCTCACACTCAGAAAGAGTCCTAACTGGGACCTCAAGGTCAAGGGCCTCGCAGCCATGTTGTCTGTCAGCCATGTTGTCTGTCGGCCATGTTGTCTGTCAGCCATGTTGTGGCTTGTCTTCTTATTTCCCTGTACTAACCTGTCCCACCCTCATCTTTGCCCATTGTGACTCCAGTTTGCAGCTAACTTCCCTCCAATGGGACCTTCCTAGCATGGGGAACCATTGAAGCCCTGTATTTGAGCCCTTGTCACTAGAGCTTGGACCATAGTTCTTGGGGACCTAATCCTAATTTTCTACAACTCAGCTTTGAGGTTTTAAAATTAACAATCTTCTTGAGCACTTTCAATATTTTTACTAAATTTTTAAAATATAAAGATAAGTAAGACAGGTACTTGCTCTTAAAGGAGTTTATTTACAAATGGAGGAGACAAGCAGGTATTCAGATAACGTGGAGGGAAGAACGAAGTTGAAAGGGGCTGACGGTGGAACAAGCCAACCTCTATAGTGACTCTTTACTGCTATCGGTGGGAGGAGGGGGGCACAAAGCCTCCCTGGGTCTGGGGAGTGGGCAACTGGCTGCTTTTCAATCCATCACTGTGAATCTAGGAGCAAGAACATTTGGGGATTACTGGAGACCTCCCCAGAGACTTCTGAATGGCTTCAAGGACACCAGGTTCACAAAACAATGCCATTTAGCAAATGACAGAAGCTGCCTTGGGGAAGGAGAAAGGCTGGGTCCAATGCCAAGCCAGAGATAGTAAACATTTTCTCTGCATTAGAGAAAGGGAAAAATGTCCTTTTCTGTTTAGAAACAACAGATGGGCCCAATATTCCAGTATTTCCTATTCATTTTTGGGTCACAGTCTCTTTTGGACCAAAGCTGTGGACCTATGCTTCAGAAAAATGAATGTGTGCTCCTACAAAGCCTTTCATAGCTTCAGAGGTTTCTGAGATCCTTTGGAAGCATCTATAGATTCTGAGTGGGTCTATAAACCCTAGGTTAAAAATCCCTGCTTGTAGCAGTTTTGAAATATGATTGCAAGTTCTTTAACACTCTTCCCACCCAGAGACGAGATCTACGTCCCCTCTTGAATCTAGGCAAGCTTGTAACTGCTTCTATCAACAGAAAGTGGCTTCCAAAGCTAATTTATAAGACACCATGCAGCTTCTAGCTGGTTCACTGGGAATGCCCGCTTGGGGGACATTCCTTCTCAGAAGCCAGTGTCTTGCTGTGAGAAGCCCAGGGCACATGGAATGGCCACATGTAAGCACTGTGTGCTGGACAGCCCCAGAGGAGTCCAGCCTTGAAGTCATCTCTGCCCAGGCTCCAAATGTGAGTCTCAGTAGTGACTCAGTAGTGGCTCCTTCAGCCCCAGCTGGTCCACCCGCCAGCTGCAGTCACTCAAGTCTTGCCAGCTGAGGCCAGAGACATGTAGGGGAGAGACTCACCATCCCTACTTACCTTGATTGAATTTCTGAGCCACAGAATCTGTAGATAAAAGGGTTATTGTTTTAGATCAAGAAGCATGGGGTGTTTTGTTATGCAGCAGTAGCTAACTGGAACGCTTTTTGCAACACTCTTGACCTCTGACCAATCTAAATTATGTCCTCTTCCTTCCTTGTCTGCAAAGTGAGTTCATCTGATGAACCAATTTGAGCTAAAGCATCCACAGTAATGCAATCATAGAACCTGAGAATCGGAAAGAAGTTGGCACTCACATTTAGGTAAAAATAAATTACCCAGAGTCCCAACTGCGTACAAATCAAACAGCTTTCATTTTCCCTTTCAATCCTTGTGTGTACATAATCTACACATAGTTTATTCAAGATTCATTCAACATGGTTGTAATCAGAGAAGATGTAATTTTGGAGTCTGCTTTTTCAACTTGCAATTTATCATAGCATTTTCCATGTTGCTACATAGTCTTTATGCTATTTTAATTGGCTGCAAAGAATTTCATAAGTGATTGTACTATAATTTACTCAATCATTATCCTTTTGACCAACACAAAAACTTTGATGTGAAATCTTCTTTAATTTCAATGTTCTAACTGTTGCTGTCAATCAGGGGTCAGCAAACTACAGCCTGCAAGCCAAATCTGCCCTCCCCTGTTTTTCTACTGCCTGCAAACTAATAATAGCATTTAAAAAGTTTTAAAGGTTAAAAAAAAAAAGAGAGAGAATATATCATGGCACATTAAATTATGTGAAATTCAAAATTCTTTGCCTGTAGATAAAGTGGCATTGGAACACTGCCGCACAGTCATTTCCATATTGTCCGTGGCTGCTTTCACGCTACCAGGGCAGGGTTGAGAGTTGTGTCAGAGACCCTGCTGCCCACACAAGCCACTGGCCCCACCCACACTCCCTGTGTTACTTTTTGTCACCTTGCCAGGAATCTCTTTTGTTCTCACTTTCATTTTTTTAACTATCACCTGTGAGTTAATTCAACAAGCCTGTGCTAAACCCCTACTCTTGTCAGACGCTGTGGGGGATATAAAGCAAAATAAGGCTAAATCCTTGCTTTCAAGGAGTTTACAGTCAAGGGATTCAAGGCAGAGACACACGTAAGAATATTACAAGCGTGAAGAGCCTATGTGCTACTAGAGGGGCACAGGTGGGGTGCCTCGGGGTCCAGGCATGGGATAATTCCTGGTGGCTAGGATGTGGCATTTGGGCTTTGGAGAAGCAAGGGGAAGGGCAGGCCAGTAGGAAAACGACAAGAGCATGAGCAAAGGCTCAGAGGAAGGGGGTGCTCTTCAGTGGGACAATTGGGCTGCAGTAGAGATGATGTAAAAAGCCACTGTGGAAGATAAGAAGGCAGGAGGAGAGGAGGAGAAGGGAACTAGGTGGATGGGAGGAGGGGGGAGAGGACAAAGAGGAGTTTGGGGCCAACTAAGACAGCTGTGGTGACGGGGTAAACACCTGACCAAAGAGGAAAACTGCTGTGAACCTCCAAGGATCTACCAGAATCAATATTTGTATTTTCCTTTGGCTAAAGGCAGGGAACATTTTTAAGTACTTCTGCCAAACAAAAGAATCCATACTCTGTAATATTTCCATGTTATAAAACGTGAGTAGCACTTCCCATGCAAGTCTTTGAGAAGAACTGCTACATTCTATAGGAAATAAGATTAAACCTAAGATGGCTGGCTGTTTCCAAGGGAGCTTCTTACATATATCACAGGAAGGACATTTTCAGGGTTACCAAATGCAGGGCAGGGTGGTTACAAATATAAATTTTCCCACATGGGTCTACATTAAGAAAGGAGCTACGTGATTCTTGTATTTTCAGCCTTCTTTTCTAGCTAGTGTTAGTTGTTCCAAATGGCCTTACTTTTTGGAACTCCATATACGTTCTTCATGAACCTTTCCCCAGCCCCACCCCACTTTATTCAGTGTTCCTTTTACTAATTAGAGGGACTTGCAACTCCAAGGCTATACAGAGGATTCCACTGACTGAGCCTGAAATGGAAATTCTGGGCCTAAAGAAATCTAACCCCTAATAAATGTATATAGGAAATAATAGCTTTTCTTTTTCAAGATGAGAATTTGAAGCCTTTAATATGAAGCTTCTACAAATCTTCACCATTCTTCAAAGCTCACCTCATGAACCAACTTTCCTAGGGCAGTGTTTTCAAACTTTAAAATGTACCTAAGGGACTGGAATCTAAAACCTAGATTCTGATCCAGTTGGTGTGGCGTGGGGCCTGAGCTCTGCTTTTCTAGCACTCTCTGGTCTGTGGACCACACTTTGAGTAGCAAAGACCCAGACCATTCCAGCCCCCATGCCTCATTCTCCTCTGAAGTCCCATGGCTCTCACCCTCGCATCTCTTTAGCATTCTGGGTTGGTATTGTTTCCTGTTTCATGAAAGTTAGTCTTACTTCCCGGCCAGATTGTGAGCTCCTGAAGGGAAAGAATCTTACCTGATATGTCTCCATGCCTTCAACATGGAACTCAGTGCTAAGCACCTAAGGAGTGTTTGGAAAGCCAGTGGACAATTCATCTGAGACAGCCCAGAGCAGTTTCCAGTCAGAGAGCCAGAGCCTCAGGCAGAAATGCCACTTGGAGGTACCGTCTTCACCACTGCCTGCAAATGTTGTGCAGGTGCATGGAGAAGTGGACATGGCTTTGATATATGCAGCAGATACAAATTTGCAAACCTCATATTTGGTTGGGCAAGAAATGGGACCTTTTTAAATTCCCATAACTGAACTTAATCACTTCCTGTTATCTCCACCAGTTTAGGATTTCCTCTCCACCTCTGCCCCCATTGTCACCCTTCCCCACTGACATTCCTTGCCATTGTCGCGATTCCCATTGGTCTCCAGTTGTCAGTCCCACACTCTGCATCCCGCTCTTGGTCCCCTTCTTCCCAGTGGTCCTTTTGAAGCCATTTCATGCCCCCCATGCTTGGGCCAGGCACGTCTTCTAAGTTCCAAAAGCCAGCCTCCCGGTCTAAACAGGGAGAGGCTACAGGTTACTAGATCAGAATGCCATTAGCCTGCCATGTAGTGCATAGAGAAGCTCTTTAGGAGCTTCCCTCAGGAGAAACACAAAAAGAGTTCTCCAAATGAAGAAACTTTGGGGAGTGAACATGAGCTTGAATGAGGAAACATTTAGTAGTTGAAGTGCTGTTCAAAGGTAGACTTACCCATAATGTGAATAATATAATCATGAAGCTTAAACTTCAGGGCCCCTCGTGCAGGCCCCCCAAGGCCTTGCTCCTAATTTTGTATTCTTTTTCTTAGCAAGGGTTCCTGCAAGTATATAAAGTTCCAGGCCCCGCAAAGCCTAGATCTGCCCCTGGTGTGTTATTGAAGGACTCACTGTGTGTGATGGTTCACGATGATGACACTGGTAAGGAACAAACCAGGGTGAAGGGAAATGAGGATGGACCTCAATGCAGTGTGCCATGGTGGACGCACGAACAGAATATACATTATGAGGCACAGATCTAAAACCACATACCTCATTCTTCCCTTGAGAACCAGATATTTCTCCTCTTGACTAATGCATTTCCATGACTAGCCTCATCATTCATTCTGCCATCTGGTCTGAGAACCTTGGGTCATCCTGGCTCCTCTCTCCCTCAGCTACCCAGTGGAATGGATTTTATTTCATGCTGCCTCCTCCCAGTGCCGCCACCACCACCACCACAGTTCAGCCTGCCATTGTATCTAATCCCAACCACTGCCTCAGGCTGGCTGCCAGTGGGTCTCCCTACTCCCTCCGCACCTCACTCCTCCTGGGTGCCCGTCTCCCTAAAGCACCGTGCTAATCATACCTCTTTTCAGAAGCCTTTGAACATTAAACAGCTGCCTACTGACTCGAGTCCAAACTTGTCTTGCTTCTTAAGAAAAATGCATGCTGTGGCCCCGACTGACTTTTCCAGGCAACTAGATTGCTTCATAGTCTGTGCATCAAAGTCCCACAGATCCTTTGAAGTCTAGCTTATATTTGACTTCTTTCATGAACCCTCCCCTGACCTATCACACAAGTGTCATCTGGTCCTCTGCTCCCTGTCCCACGGTGGCTTGTGCTCACAACCCTCCCTCCCCTGGACAATGATGCTTTAAGGGCAGGAGCTGTGCCATTCCTGGTGTGCTTAGCCTACGGCCCTTGTTCCCCAGCATCTGAGCACAGCAGGCACCTGTATGTGTGGTTTTACGTGTCATCTTCTCTAGGCTATCCTGCCCAGCTAGTCAATCAAACACTAATCAAGGTGTTGCTAATTAGCTGATTTAGAAGTTGTCTTGTAGATGTGATTACCATCCAGAATCAGTTGACTTTAAAGGAGATTATCTGTGATAATCCTGATGGGCCTCATCAATCAGTTGAAAGACCTTAAGAACAAAACTGAAGTTTCTCTGAGGAAGAAGAAAGTCTGGCTCAAGATGGCAGCATCAGCTCCTGCCCGAGAGTTTCCATTTATGTATATATGGATGTGTGTGTGCATATATATGTTTCTCTGTAGCTCTCTAATACAGCACCTAATACGTATTTGTAGGATTAATAAAGCTGCAGTGAACGACGGAGAGCCTATAAACTGAGGAATGTCATGGGCTGTGAGGGATTGGTTTAGAAGGCCACAGGCACACCAGACAGTACAGAAAGGAAAGAGCACGGGCTTGGAGACTGAGTCAGTGAGCAATTGGTTGCAAGGAAGGGAAATCCACTCAAACTAGACAGCGTAAAAGGGGCTTGTTGGAAGGATACTGAGAGCCTCCCAGAATCTAAGGTGGAACAGAGCCTCATGGGAACCAGATATCACCAGGCAGCTTATCATCCCTTCTCTGGCCTTCTGGAGCTATGCAGTCAATTTCTCTTTCTGCAGAGCCCTTTCCCACTTTAATGGAAGGCCCAGTTGCTCTGCCCACCCACAGATCAACATGGCCTCAGAACTCTGTGTTGTTCTAATTCCTTGAACCTCCATTGTCTGACTTGATTTCCCATTCCAATTCCAAATTTCCAGGAAAGAGAGCTCATTGCCAACAGTCCATCATCTGCCCTTGGTCCATAAGCTACAGCCAGGGAAAGAAGAGTCATGGTTCCCCAAAAGAACCACTTTGTCCGACTATTTAGTAGGGCTCTGGATGGGGGCCAATTTCACAAAATAGGGGCCTCGAAAACGTATCTACCCCAGACTTGATGCCCCCACTTCTGACAGTATGATCTCAGTAATCTATTTATTCTAAAGTTTCTTTTCAAGGAAAGGGGGAACATATTGCCTCATGAGATTTGTGTGAAGACTGAATAAGGGGATGAATGTGGAGCATGAAAGATAGCTATTAAGATTATTATGTTCTCCCAAGCAGGCAGGCAGGGCACCAACTTCTTGTGTTCCAGAATGTTCTTGCATTTGTCGCATGGCTTTACTTCTGCCCTCTCCTCTGTCTTGGGTTAGTCATGGTCACTGGTTATTCACATCTTTCATGGAATAAGTAGGGTGTTTAAACATCAATTTTATTATCCAGTTATGTTAATGGTGTGTGAAATAACATGTGAAGAGCCCATTAAATATTGAGAAAGAGTTTCCATTTCCTTAAAATGAGGGACTAATAAGAGAGACCAACTCATTACTCATTACTGAATAGGAGAGAGGATGACTTTCATCTTCAGATGCCCTTCTAGGAGACACAACTTTTATAACTCAGAATTTGGTATTTTGAAAGAATTTGGGGAACAGCTGACCCTCCTAGGCATAAACCAACAGCATGTTTTCAACCAAGAAATAAACAACAGTGAATATAAAGGCATACAGAGACAAAGATTAATAGGTTATAGTTGAGATGAATTTTGATCCAAAATGTTTATTTTTTTTTTCATTCATCAAATTCTATTCTGTCAGTCCCAGGCATAACCTACATACAAAAGGCTGAAAAGTAATCCCTTAAACAACTTCCATGCAGATCCTCGTCCCCACCTGAGCCTAATATCAGCCCTGCCCTAAGTTCATAGGACTCTCCAGCTGTTTTATGTCCTAGTGCATTGGTTTGAGTCTTTTATGTGGACCCCAGAAAGTTATGTTCTTAAATAGAAACTGTTGTGAAACTTTGATTAGATGAGATCGGTTAAGGGCCATTTGATTAGATTGTTTCAGTGGGGCTTAGCCCAGGGTGGGTCTTAACCCTCTTACTGGAGTTGTTTATAATAAATGGAGGAATAAAAATTTGCAGACACAGGTAAAAAGCCACAGAGATAGAAAGAAGCCAGGAGAGAGAAAGTGATGCTGCCACTATGCCCTGCTATGTCCCTGATCACCCACAGCTGAGCTTGGGGAGAAAGTGAGCCTGGAGGAGAAGGCAGAGACCGGCAGAGCCACCATACTGCCTTGCCATGTGGCAGGAGTCCAGGGTTGCCAGCAGCCGACCTTTTGAGACAGCATCTCTGATGATGCCTTGATTTGGACATTTTCACAGTCTCAGAACTGTAAGCTTTTAAGCTAATAAATTCCCATTGTAAAAACCAATCCATTGCTGGTATATTGCATTGGCAGCCTTTAGCAAACTAAAACACCTAGAGTATAGATTCCTTGGAATACATTCCATACTTGGCTTCTAGGACATGACACACTCCTGGATTTCCTTCTACCTTGTGGGCCTTTACGTCTCGTGAGTCTTTGCTCGTTCCTCCTCATCTCCATGACCCTTGATATTGGAGAACTCCAGGACTTGTTCTTGGACCTCTTTTCTGCTCTATCTTAACTCTTCCCTCAGTGCTTGCAACCAGTCTCATGGATGTAAAATGCCATATATAAGCTGAAAATTTCTAGATTTATACCTCTACCCTAGACTCCAGACTCATGTCTCATATATTGAGCTGCCTAATTGGATGTCTGACAGGCATCTGAAAGGTACCTTGTCCAAAATAAAACTTCCAATCTTCCCTTACAAACCTGCTCCATCTACAGTATTCCCCCATCTCAATAAATGTCAACTGCATCCTTCCAGTTCCTTAGGCCAAGAACCCTTGGACTTTCCCTTGGCTCATCTCTTTTTCCACACTCAACTCCCAATCCAACAGCATATCCTGTCAGGTCTACTTTCAAAATATATCCCAAGCTTTTCCCCTTCTCACCACCTCCACTTTAGGCACCTGGTCCAAACCACCATCAGTTTTTATCTTGACTCTTTCTCTGTTTTTGCTCTCCTATAGTCTATTTTCTACACAGTAGCCAGAAAGATTCTTTTAGAATGTAATGCAGACCATATGATTTGGGTCACCCTTCCAATAGTTCCCATCTCACTCAACAAAACTCAGAATCTTTACAATGGCTTCAAGGCCCTACAGGATCTGCTCCCTTCCATCCCCATCATTTCTGTGACTTCTCTCCTGCCCTTCCCTTCCCCATTCTGCCCTCTTCTCACTGTCGCTTGACCTCTGCCAGGCATGCTTTTCCCTTGGGGTTTTTACATTTACGGTTTCATCTACCTGGAAGGTGCTTCCTCCAGATATCCATATGGCTTGCTTCCTTAACTACTTTAAAGCCCTGATGAAGTGTCATCTTCTCTGTGAGGCCTTCCCTGACTATGCTATTCAAAATTCCAGCCAAGTCCCAACCTGCTCCAATACTTTCTCTCTCACATCCTGGCCATGTTTTCTCCCATGGGCTTTATCACCATTTGACATATTGGATGTTTTCTTACATGTTCTGTTTACCTTGTCTCTTAACACTAGAATGTAACCTCCACGAGGGCAGGGTTTTATCTGTTTTGTTCACTGCTATATCATCAGCACCCAAAATCATGCCTGGTATTTAATAATCACCTGTTGTTGGAATAAATGAAAGACTGTTGCTACTGAAAAATTCTTTAAAGAACATCTAGTCCAACCATCTCGTATTACAGCTGAGAATACTGAAGCAGTGCCAGTGATAATTTGCTCCTAATCCAATTCTCCATCTAGTAAAACATCTTCTATCTTTCGTCCAAATGTATTATGATTTTTGGTCTCAAATTTCTTCTTAATTATGGTACCTAGAACAGTTCCAAATATTTGCAGATGGTCAAAAATATCAATTTCAGGGCCACTAGTCCAGTGGCAACCCCAAACAGTTAAATTACTAATGGAGGGACTTTTCCACAGAGGTTTAGAATAAATATGACTGATGTATACCTTGAAGGTTCTGAGGTGCTTCTAACAGAGGGATGGTATTCCCATTACCATGTACCCATCTATGTAAATTATCTCATTTAATTTTTACCATACATCTAAGGAAAATATTGTTAATCCCATTTTACATATGAGTACATTGACGTGCATAGAGGCTAAGTAACTTGTCCAAGTCTGTGCAGCTAAGAGGTAGAGCCAGGGTTCAAGCCCATGTTTGCTTCACTCGAAGCCCATGTTCTGAACCTCTGCACTGTATTACTGCCTCCCATACATAGGTTAAAAAAAAAAAAAAAAAAA
>JAQZBX010030264.1:0-12068 GCA_029593785.1 Cabassous unicinctus | reverse complement strand
TTCCACCACTCAAGCAATTGGGAATTAGGAAGCTATATGAAATAGTGAAAAGTGGGAGTGGCTGGGAGCAGAGGGGCATGGGAAAGTGAGGGAGCTATCATTTATGAAGGTGTCGTCAAGGGTACCTTACAGATACTATTTCACTTAATCCTAAGAATCTTTTAAGTAACTATCACTACAGCATTCCCTTTCTACAGATGACAAAACAAAAAAGAGATCACTTGCCCAGAGGCATTCATCTCTAAAGGGAAGAGCTGGGATATGATCACAGATCCCAAAGTCAGTGGAAATTCCATAAACTCAGCTCCATGAGCTCGGGAGATCTAGGTTCTAGAGCAGGATTGCACTAGCTCAACTCTCCACACCTCAATTTTCTTGTATGACAATGAGAAGTTTGTATTAGATGATCTCAAAGCTTTAACATTGTACTGTTCTAATTTCCACCCACCAGGACCAATAACCCTTAAATGCTCTAAGTTGATGGAAAACTGAAGTCATTGACATTCCCTAGCAGAGAAGACAGACATGAGGATGAGTAATTAAGTTCAATGTGACATGTGCAGTGTTCAAGCATATATAAAACAGAGGGAGGGGATGATTAATACTCTGTTGGCAGGTAACACAAATTCTGCCAGACCTTTCCGTCTGTGCAATAAATGAAGTCCACAGACAGAGGAAGGGCCATCCTTGCCTATCTGCCAAGCCAGTGGTGCTCCTTCTGCCTCCTCCTTTCTCACAGCTATCAAGGAGCAGATGTCTGCAGAAATAGTTCATGGGCTTGGAGGGTTTTGAAGATGAGAGAAAGGAGAGGTAAGAACATATTATAAAATATGCCTGAGTGGGTAGACTTAAGGCAGCCACTGGAGAGGGGCAGCCAGGGCAAGAAGTAGGGGCACTGAACGTCTATTGATGGGAGAGCTTTAACAGGCAGCTCAACATACATTGTGGTCAAACTTTGGAATGGTTGGGTATGAGAGTCAGAGATGTTTGGTGAAGTAAAGTGGGGTAGAGGGGAGGCTAACAAGCAAGGGGATGGTGGCACAGAGCAAGATAAGGCTGAGGTCCCGATCCTGAACTTGTGGCAGAACATTCTTTTATGAAGATCCCAGTAGACTAGGCTGAGTTGATCGGCGGTAGGCATCTGCTGAGCTTTTGACCTCTTTTATGATGGCCAATGTTGATGTTGGTAAACAAGCCCTGTTATCACACCTTTTGGAATACCTACAGAATGGCAACTCCAAATAGCCCTGTCTGTGTTAGAAGTTCAGCCAGCACCTGTGGAATGGAAGCATGGCAGTGGTGTCCCACTTCTACTGACTTACCAACTGGAGCACTTTTTTTTTAGGAGGTACCGGGGATTGAACCCAGGACCTTGTACACGGGAAGCAAGTGCTCAACCACTGAGCTATAGAGCAAAATAGTGCACTTATTTTAAAGTAGTTATTGGCCTTTTGGAATTCTGGTGACTGCCAGGCTATTGTCCAGCAAAGCTTAAAGAAAGGGCAGAATTTAACCCTTGACAGGCATGTCCCTGGTACATGTTTTAAGGGAAGGATCAATCTGAGTGAGCCTCTCCTCCCCATGGTCTGGGCAGTAGGTTCTTGGGAAGAATGCATGCTTATAAAGCTGAGAGAGACAAAAATCTGTGAGATTTTTAAAAATAGATTTGATTGTGTGATTCACATATAACTTCACTCCACCACATTTTGGACTACTTCTGTGTATCTTGGTATCAACAGGAATTAGAAATTTTTAAATGGTACAGAAAACACCTTAAGGATTAAAGAAGACAGCCTGAGCCAGCAAGGTAGAAACCAGATGACCAGAACACTTCAGGGAAGAATCCCTAGCAGACTTGCAGAGATACCTAGTGATGTCCCACCTCTGAACTGAGAGGCTCCTCCAAGTTCCCTGGCCTCTGGCCTTGCCCTCTGGAATGAAGTCCTCCTCCCAGCAGGTCCCAAATGGTGTCTGTGGTGGATTGAAGCTGTATGTACCCCAGAAAAACAGGTTCTTAAATTTAATCCATTCCTGTGGGTGTGGACTGATTGTAAGTAGGACCTTTTCCTTCCCTTCCCTTCCCTTTTTTTTTTTTTTTACTTTTTTTTTTTTAAACTTTATTTTAAAGAAGTTTTAGATTACAGAAGTTACATAAAAAATATAGGAGATTACCATATATCCCCTCCCCCTCTCACATTTTCTCCTATTAATAACGTCTTACATTACTACGGTACATTTGTTACAATTGATGATCAAATACTGAAGCATTGCTACTAACTATGGTCTATAGTTTACATTATGGTTTACACTTTGCACCCCATAATTTTATAGGTTTTGACAAAATGTATAATGGCCTTTTTCAGTCATTGGAATATCATGCAGAAAAATTCCAATGCCCTTTTCTTCCACATATTCTCCCCTCCCCCTCCCCTCAGAACCTCTGGTGACCACTATCTTTATATCAATGTTACAAGTTCTTCCATTACTACAATAATAATAAGTCTATTTTGGTCCGTGGTTGCATTCCCCCCTTAAGTTTGTTTGTTCCTCAGTCTTGAGGATTTGCGGATAGTAAAGCCCACTCTGCTTCAGATTGAAAGGGGGCTTAGATCCCATGGTGCAGATGGAAGGAACTCTTTTGCTTGCAGTTGTAGACACTCTGCTTTTTGGGATGGGTTGTCCATCCTCATCATTTTGTTAGTTGTCCTGGGTGAGTCTGATGAACTGGAGAGCAGGTGTTGTCTGCAACTCTGCTGAGATTCAGGGCTCAACAGGCATATGACAAACCAAAGATATATATTAAATGGGTATAGTTCTAATTATAGGTTCAAATAAAAGGGATAGATGAATCATATGTAGGGAAATTATAAATGAGTCTAACTCTGTCACATTGGGGAAATATGTTATCATATATTCCAAGGTAAGGCCCACTGATGGGGTGCTGATTTCATGGGCTTGTATGCCTTGCCTACAGTGTCCAGATTTCTCTAGAGCCCTCAGAAGCACCCCTGCTTGAGGGTTTTTTACTGTGGCAGTTAGTGAGATCTGCCTGAGACGTGCATAAGTATAACCTTTGGAATGACCTCCTGACTCACTTTGAAATCGCTTAGCTATAAAAACTCTTTTGTATTTAATTTTCCCCCCATTTGGTCAAGGTCTTTTTCCAAATGCATTGCTGGCTGGCACTTGGTAATAATCCCTTGATGCCAGAGAGGCTTATCCTTGAAAGTCAAGTCCCATTCTGGGCGGAAAGTAGTGAATTTATATGCTGAGTTTGGCTTAGAGAAGAGTTCACATTTGAGTAACAAGGAGGTTTTCAGAAGGTTACTCTCAGGCAATATATATTACTGGGCTAAGTTTCAATATTACAAGAATAAGGTTCATAGGTACAAGCATGAATATTGAGGGCTTAGCGTAATTGGTCTGTTTTCTTTTATTAGGCACTGCTTGTGTACTCTAGAGATTGCTGCCACTTTATTAGAGAACGTAGCAGGATTCCCCAGGATGGGCATTTAATAGTTTGTTGGTTATTGTGTGGGTCTCCACCCACTGAGATAACACCCTATGACCACATGAACACATTCGTATTCCATGGAGGCATGCCCCTGGTGCACCCTTCCCCACACATCCTCCCACCACCAACACCCTGCATCAATGACCCTCCCCTGATATAGATACTGAAAGAACACTCCCACAATTGAATTCTCAGACACAGTCCTCTGCCTCCCCAGAGTTTACCTGTTCCTTCCTCTAGCTCTCCCTGCCCCCCAGCTCTATGGATTACCCAAGCCACCCCCCCCAACCCTGCTTCCGCTTATCCAGCATCATCGACCCCACTCACATCACTGCACCACCACTACCCCCAACCACTTCCAAACCTCCCCCATCCACCTTATCGTAGATTCTGCCCAGATTGAGCATCAGCTCAACATTCTCTACTCCCTTTCTATCTCCTGGTAACCTAATTTCCAGACTCTACCTCTGTGAGTCTGTTCAGTATCCTTAGTTCATATCAGTGAGATCGTGTAATATTTGTCCTTTAGTGACTGGCTTACTTCACTCAACATAAGGTCTTCGAGATTCATCCATGTTGTCAGACGTGTCAATACTTCATTCATTCCTTCTCACAGCTGAGTAATATTCCATCATATGTATATAGCACATTTTGTTTATCCATTCATCCATTGATAGACACTTGTTTGCTTCCAACTTTTGGCAATTGTGAATAATGCCACAATGAACAATAGTGTGTGTATATTTGTTTGCATCCCTGCTTTCAATTCTTCTGGGTATATTCCCAGTAGTGGGATTTCTGGATCTCATGACAATTCTATATTTAGCTTCCTTAAGAACTGCCAAACTGTCCTCCACACTAGCTGCACCATTCTGCATTCCCACCAGCATTGGATGAGTGTTTCTATTCCTCCACATCATCTCTAACACTTGTAGTTTTCTGTTGTTGTTTTTTTGGTTTTTTGGTTTTTTTTTTTGTTGTTGTTGTTTTTAGTAGCAGCCAGTCTAATAGGTATAAGATGGTATCTCATTGTAGTTTTGATGTACATTTCCCTAATAGCTAGTGATGTTGATCATCTTTTCATATGCTTTTTAGCCATTTGTATCTCCTCTTTAGAAAAGTATCTATTCAAATCTTGCCCATTTTCTAAATGGGTTGTTGTCTTTTTATTTTAGAGATGTAAGATTTATTTATATGTGCTGGATATTAGGCTCTTATCAGATAGGTGGTTCCCAAATATTTTCTCCCATTGAGTAGGCAGCCTTTTCTCTTTCTTGACAAACTCCTTTGAAGCACAAAAGTTTTTGATTTTGAGGAGGTCCCATTTATCTATTTTTTCTTTCATTGCTCGTTCTTTGGGTGTAAAGTTTATGAAACCATTTCCTACTACCATATCTCATAGATGCTCCCCTACATTATCTTCTAGGAGCTTTATGTTCTTGGGGTTAATTTTTGTATAGGGTATGAGATGGTGATCCTCTTTCATTTTTTGGATATGGATATCCAGTTCTGCAAGCACCATTTGTTGAAGAGACAATTCAGTTGGGTGGGCTTGGTGGCCTTGTCAAATATCAGTTGGCCAGATATGTGTGGGTCTATATCTGAACTCTCAGTTTGGTTCCATTGGTCATTATGTCTATCCTTGTGGCAATACCATGCAGTTTTGACCACTGTAGCTGTGTAGTATGCTTTAAAGTCAGGTAGCGTGATTCCTCCTATTTTGTTTTTCCTTTTCAAGATGTTTTTGGCAATTCGAGGCCACTTATCCTTCCAAATAAATTTGATAACTGGCTTTTCCAGTTCAGTAAAAAAAAAAAAAAAAAAAAAATGCTGTTGAATTGTAAATAGGACCTTTTGATGAGACTACTTCAGTTAAGATGTGACCCACCTCATTCAGGATGGGCCTTAGTCCTCTCATTGGAGTCCTTTATAGAGAATGATATTAGTCAAAGAGAAGGCCACAGACAGAGCAGCAAGAAGCTGAAATTGGCTATGGCTGTTTTTATGCAACATCCACGGAGTTGAGTAGTTGCAACAGAGACCGTGTAGCCCACAGTGCCTAAAATATTTACTATCTGGCCCTTTGCAGAAGGAGTTTGCCGACTCCTTGTCTAGCCGGCTATAATGCTCAGAAAAACAACAGTCCTGGAAATAAGGAAATTCTAAGGAGGTAGCACAGTGTAGTTATTGAAGATTTCCCGAAGCCCAGAAACTAGTTTGAAAGGTCAAACAAAATTCATCAAGATTTGACTACTTCCTTTAAACAGGCTGGGCAAATTCTGGAAAGACCAGCCCTTGGGGAACACATTTCTAAGACCAGCAAGAAGCTGCATTCCCTCTGTCTCCATGGATAAAAGATAAATATCCTGTCACCCCCCGAGGCAATCTCTTCCAGCTATAAAACCCTGTTGCCCGTGGGATTTAGTGTCTAATAAAAACTCACCTAATCAGGGTTTGGAGAGAGTGGCCTGGCCCTTCGGCTCCCCTTCCTTGAAGGCCCGAGTCTGGCCCTCTAGGGCAGGGTTCTCTACACTGGGGTTTGTGCCGCATGCCTGGTCTAGGAGGAGTTTCCCGCAGTTCTTTGTGAAACAAGGAAAATGAAGTGAGGCTTTCATAAAGTTGCTTCATTCCATTTACAATATTGTCCTTTACTCTGTTCCATGTCCTCCAGCTTTTGGGTTTTAAAATGCCCTGCCTTTTATGAAATGATAGTGATGGTATCAGTAGCTAGTTGTTATTTACCATGCTCTCATTTGACCAATAAAAAGCTGTCAGCCCAAGATTTTTTTTCCCCTCTGAATATTTACAAGCTCTAAATATTCAAAAATCTGGGAAACATGACTCTGGGCGGGGCCTCTGGGTACAGCAGCTGTCCTGCAAATGCTGGTAGTGCCCTGGCCTTCTCCTCCAAAGTGGCCGGGTGCTTCCCTTCCACGTGGCCACACGCTTTGGTTGTAAGTCACAGAACCCAAACTGGAGTTCGCTTGAGCCATAGAAGGAAATTGTTGGCTCACATAAGCCTCCTGCTGAAAGGACAGGAACAGGGCTTCAGGGCCCCCATAAACAGCTCCATCAGGACCGTCTTCTCTAGCTTTGTCTCTCCTGCCCTCAGTACTTCATCACTATTTTCCCCTGAAGTAGGGGACATGGCTATTCACAACTCCAGGCTTACGTCCCTATAGTTTTGCAAACAAAAAATGGGTTCTGGTCATGTTGGACTGAAAAATTCCAGAGAGAGACTGATTGGCCTGGCTTGGAGTACAATGCCTGGCATGGCAGTGTGATGATGGTTTGAAGCTGTATGTGCCCCAGAAAGGCATGTTTTTTAAATTTAATCCATTCCTGGGGATGTGAACCCCTTGTAAGTAGGATCTTTTGATGAGGCTACTTCAGTTAAGGTGTGGCCCACCTCATTCAGGATGGGTCTTAATCCTCTTCTCCTGGAGTCCTTTATAAATGAAATGAAAAGAGAGAGAGGGAGAGGGAGAGGGACAGGGAGAGGGACATGGAGAGGAGGAGAGCAGCAAGAAGCTGAAAGCAGCAAAACTGGAAGAGAAGGGAGAGGCCAGCAGACGTTGCCATGTGCCTTGCCATGTGGCAGAGGAGCCCAGGATTGCCGGCAGCCATTCTTGGGAAGAAAGCATCGCCTTGATGATGCCTTGATTTGGACATTTTTCTCAGCCTCAAAACTGTAAGCTAATAAATTCCCTTTGTTAAGCCAACCCATTTCACGGTATCTGCTTTCAGCAGCTAGCAAACTAAAACACCTGGATTCTCAAATATTCTCCCGGTTCCCTCCCTTCCCAGGCCACTCTATCTAAAATTGCACTCTTCATCCCCCCAAAAACATTCTGCTCCCCTTATCCTGCTCTTTTTTTTCCCATAGCAATCACCTCCCAACATATAATTGTTAAATTTATTGTCTGGCTCCTCCCACTGTAACATAAGCTCTATAAGGCAGGGATTTTGTCTACTTTGTTTTTTAATATATCCCATTGCCTACAACAATGCCTGGCACACAGGTGCACAGTAAATATTTGCATATTGAACAAAAGAATGAATGAATGGTCTCATTAGTCTCCCCTCACTAGAATGTAATGTACTGATCATTTTTGTTGTTGTTGTTCGTGGACAAGGCCCGGTGCCTAGAAAAGTGCCAGACACCCAGAGGATCTTCAGTGGATCTTTGTTGACGCCATGGATCAATGGATCACTGTGGCTGTGGATATGGCCCATTCATAGCCCTCCGTCTCCATGGCCATGTGATCCACTGATTCACTTCCTGGAAGTGGAGTTCTGTTATGATTAAGAAGTATTCTCTGTGTTTTCCTAACCTGGAGTGAAGGTGGACCCATATGGGAAGTTCTGCTACTGTTAAGGTTATAGCTGGGCACCAGGCAATAAAATAAGGCTGTTACCCTGCGCATGAGCACAGTTGAGCCAGTGTTGACAACCAGACTTGACTTAAAACAGGCTTTAAAGCTGTTCTCCTCACACAGACACTACTTATAGCCTGCCAGGATCCTTCTGCACTTTTCTAGACCTTGCATTTCAAGAAAAGTAGGGGTTTCAATTGATGAGCAATATTAAGTACACACTATACTACTCTGGATGTGTATCAGCCTTCATACCTTCTGTTATAGACATTGCAATTTTACTCAATTTTTCAAATCTCCGTACGCAAACATTCCATTAAACCAAACCTTTGCTCTCCCCCTACTCTGAACACCCCCTACTCTGAGCTCGTTACCATGGAGATGATCATGTACGCCTCATTTAAATTGTGTAAACAGCATACAGTTCTGTCTACCTGAATCTCTCCATCAGGCAGTTCCAATACTTCCTATTTCCGCTGTAAGTTTTCATCTTACCTTTGGTAAATTTAGAGCAGCATGCTTAAGGACTCAGCTGTTTCAAGTCAACAAAGAAATTGCATTTCTCTTGATGAATTAACTTGACTCCTCCTGATCCAATATCCAATTAATTCAAATGTAGAAGAAATCATCATTAACAAGCTGGAACCCAAATTCACAAGGAGATCAGAGTTTCTATTTCATTATCTGAAACATAGGACTGCCTTACTAGAGTTAAGATGGCTAAAATAATAACATTTTAAAAATATGAGGTATTTCCTGGGAATAAAATCTGAAGACTATTAGATGGCTGCCATATGGGCTCTTAAACGCAGTCAAACAACCCCAAATATCCACTGTCCTTATTCACTTAAGATTGCCAGAGAAATTACAGAGCAGATAAAATGCAATATTTGGGACACAATTATACTAAAAAATTATTTGTAGTTTTTCTGAAAGTCCAATTTAACTGGCTACCCTATTTATGAGACACAATTGGTCATCAAATACCCCATAAATGACTCAACTTTTTCATGATACGGAGCATTTTCTGATTCACACCGTCGCTTTCTAATGCTGGTAAGGGAAAACCCACAAAATTCTCCTAGGTTCCTGCTTCCATTTAACGTTGGAGTGGAGTCAAAAGTCAGAGTTCCTAGTCTGTCACTTACTCACTGGGTGTGCTTAGGTAAGTTACTGAAACCATCTGGCCCTTTTTGAGCCTCTTCATATAATCTTTTTTATTTTATTTTATTTTTGGGGGGAAGTACTGGGGATTGAACCTGGGACCTCATATATGGGAAGCAGGTGCTCAACCACCGAGCTACACCCTCTTGATATACTCTTTACCTATAAAATGGGAATCAGAGCCTCGGCCCTATCGAGCTTGTGTTACGGTTGTTCTCAGACGAGGTAATAGATTATATTAAGTGCTTTCATTATTATGGAGTGTGTGCAAGCATCACACAACTACAAAGTGGCATTGGTACTGCTGTGTGGTTTCTGCAGGTTGTGCAGTCCTCTTTATGGCAGGAAAGACCCCTTGATTGGGGGGGGGCTAACTTTCAGAACTGGAAGTCCCCGTGCTTTTAGCAATCAAATCTTCATGGCAGCAGCTAGGACTTGGGCCTTATTTGTCAAGGAGAGCACAAGAGAGCAGGAGCCACAAGCCAGCTCAGGGCCAGCCTTCAGGGGCAGCCGTCCTCCCTGGAAAGTCACCAAATTGCATCTCAGTAGGCTATGGCGAAGTAATTACAGTCACTGCAGTGCAACCAGGACACTTTTCAAACCACTTATCAAGTCACTGGTTCCCATTCTGAGGCCAGTTCGCAATAGATTAAGGGGAAGAAAAAAAAAAAAAGGAAATTATCTTGGCTCATAGCATTTAAAAAACGAGTGGGGGGGAAGGAAAAGAACTGCCCTTGCTTCAAATTTTATAAGGCAATTTGCTCTGTGTGCACAAAGGACCTGGAGGGAGACCAAGGAAGGTAAGGGGCTCCTAGCCAGTACTTGAAACCGGCAAGCTTTATGGCCTGGGCACGGGCCTTTCGCATTTGGGTTGAGTTCTGGACTTTGGTAAGAGGTGGGAAGGGCAGCTTAACTGACCCTTGTCGTGTGCCCAGCCCTCTGCTTCCATGTCACCTGCCTTCAGGAAGGCTTTCTCCTCTCCCCTCTTCCTCTGCCTTTCCCCTACTTTTCTTCCTTATTTTCACTTCCTTTATCCTTCTTCACACTTAGTGGGGAACTGCAGAAAGTATATATTTATATGTTAGCACACATGGTATGAAGTCTTATGTGTTTTGTTCCTAATTTAAAAATTAAAATGACATTTATAGCTCTCTTTTAAAAAATTCTGCCTAAGCAAAGATTTTACTTCGGCATGGCCCTTATTTTAATTTCTCCTCATGGGTCTGTGAGCCTCAGTAAAACAATCCCCACCTTTGCCCTAAATGATGTATTTTCCTAATTCAAATTCAGAATATTCACAGTTCACTTTCAAAAACTTGAGTCCTGTATTCCTTTTAAAGGGGAAAAATTCCTATCTAGCGTTAATCTCTGTCTACCTCCAACTATCTGAGTGGGACTGCAACGCCTCTGCTCAAAATAAAACTTCTGAAGACAGAGAGTTGGACTAGAGGCAGCAGTAATTTATTTCTTTCTCATGAGAAAGGGCACACGCCCAGGCTAATGGACGCGGGTGAGCACGCGCTTAGTGCGGGAACAAAGATTATATAGGTACCCTGACGCGGTGTCCCACTTCCCTCCCTACTTTACCTCACGTTTCCCCATTGGCTGGGGACTATGGGCTTACAATCCTAAGAGCGAAAACTAACTCAATCACGGAGCGTCGCAAGGCTCTATTGCCTTTTTCAGGGAGAGTATGCGGGCACGTCTCCAGTATCCGGGTTCATCCCCTTTTACTGACGTGGATTTCGGAGAAATGAGCTACATGCTTTACATGTAGGAATGTGGGGCTTAACTTGTTGCGATTGAGACTGGAACAAGAATGTGGGAGGGTTAGATAGGTGGGAACAGGGAATTCAGTTTGAGAAGAGACCATCCTTTGTTCTATTTCTCTCATATCTATCCATCCATCCATCCATCCATCCATCCATCCATCCATCCATCCAGTTTAAGATACACTATACATTCTTATATATTGGATTCTCATTTAAGATACACTGACTTATGAAACTAAGAAACTTCAATCTTAGTCTATGAATACATCTTGAACCACAAATTATCACTTCCTTGAATTCCAATAGTACTATCCTTATTGATGAATATAGGGCCTATATTCATTACAGGACATATAGCAATACGTATATTGCTTTCAAAGTGGAAATTCCAGGAAAATCCCAGCTACCTCTCCAAAGCCTTTGCCTCATACAGAGTCAGCAGCTTCACCCTTAAGCTCAAGACATTACTCGCAGTTAATATGAAAATAAACCTAAGACGTGTAATATGTAAATGTTATCAAGCCATGTAAATGAGGTGCTGTAAAGAAGAGCACATTTTTACAGGGGAGAAGAAAGGAAAGGGCGTGGACAACTAAGGAGATGGGGAGGAACTAAAATATAAGGCCATCAGGATGGAAATTGAGAGTAAGAGCTGACACGTACATGGTACTTACAGTATGCCAGACCCTGCTCTAAGGGCTTTACATTATTAACTCAGAGATGGATAGAAGTGTTTAAATTTTACAGTGAGAAAGCTGAGACAAAAGGAGTTTGCGCTACTTGCCTAAGGTCCCTCAAGGAATCAGTGCCTGAGCCAGACTTCGAAGGGAACTAGCATCAATAGGCTCAATCACTTTGCTTCCAAAATACAAACGACCCTGCCTCCTGGGATTCACACCTTTGTCCAGTCCCTGCCCACACTACCAGGATTGATCTGTATGACCATTAGAATACAGAAGCGGTGGTGGTTCTTTCTCTTGGGTCAATGCTCTGTGGGAAGCAGCTGCCAAGCCATGAGCATCTCTATGGAGATGGCCAAGTGGTGAGGAACTGAGGCCTCCAGCCAACAGCCAGTGGGAACTGAGCCTGCAAGCAACAGCCAGCGAGGAACTGAGCCTGCCGCCAACAGCCAGCGAGGAACTGAGCCTGTCGCCAACAGCCAGTGAGGAAATGAGTCCTACAGCCAACAGCCAGTGAGAACTGAGCCTGCAGGCAACAGCCAGTGGAAACTGAGCCTGCAGC
>JAQZBX010030263.1:0-26900 GCA_029593785.1 Cabassous unicinctus | reverse complement strand
TATTAATCTTCTCGAAGAACTAGCTTTTGGTTTGTCTATTTTTTATAGTGCTTTCTTATTCTCTATTTCATTTAGTTCTACTCTAATCTTTGTCATTTCTTTCTTTCTACTTCCTTTAGGTTTAATTTGTTGTTGTTTTTCCAATTCCTCCAAGTGTGCAGTTAGGTCTTCAATTTCAGCTCTTTCTTCTTTTTTAATATATGTATTTGTGGCTATGAACTTCCCTCTCAGGACAGCTTTCACTGCATCCCATAGGTTTTGATATGTTGTGTTGTCATTTTCATTATTTTCAAGGTAGTTACTGATTTCCTTTGAGATTTCCTCCTTGACTCACTGTTTGTTTAAGATTGTGTTGTTTAACTTCCATATCTTTGTGCCTAATATGATTCTCTGGCCCTTAGTGATTTTGAATTTCATTCCATTTTGGTCAAAGAAATTATTTTGTATAACCTCAATCTTTCTGAATTCATTGAGAGTTGTTCCATGGCCTAGCATGTGGTCTATCTTGGAATATGATCCATGTGCACTCGAGAAGAATGTAAATCCTGCTGTATTTGGGTGTATTGTTCTGTGTATGTCTATTAGGTCCATGTCCTGTAATGTATTGTTCAGAGTCTTTCTTTCTTTATTGATTCTCTGTCTAGATATTCTGTCTAATGCTGAGAATGGTGTATTAAAGTCCTCCACTATAATTGTAGAGGCATTTATTTCTCCACTTGGTTTTTCCAGAGTTTGCCTTATGTATTTTGAGGTGCCCTGATTAGGTGCCAAAATGTTTATGATTGCTATCTCTTCTTGTGAGATTACCCCTTTTATTAATATAGAGTGTCCATCTTTGACTCTTACAATAGTTTTGCATTTAAAGTCTATTTTGTCTGATATTAGAACAGCTACTCCTGCCCTTTTCTGGCTATTGTTAGCTTGTAAAATTGTTTTCCAGCCATTCACTTTCAGCCTCCTTGAATCCCTGCGTCGAAAGTGGGTTTCTTGTAGACAGCATATAGATGGATCATATTTCATTATCCATTCTGCCAATATGTGTCTCTTGAGTGGTGAATTTAATCCATTAGCATTCAGTATTATTACTTGCAACAAGTTTCTTTCTTAATTCAGCCATATTTTTTTGGGTTAATGTATGTCCTATGTTGTTTTTATTTCTCTGTTTTTTGTGCGTTTTTTTTTTTTTAGTTGTTTTTACACTCTCCTCCAACTCTCTCTCCCTTGTTTTTTCCTATTAACTTATTGAAGGTCCTTTAGTATTTCTGGTAGTGCTGATTTCTTATTGGCATACTCTCTTAATTTCTGTTTATCTTTGAATATTTTAAACTCTGCATCATTTTTGAATACCAGTTGTGCTGGATATATAAATTGTGGCTGTAAGTTTTTTTCTTTTAGTACTTTGACTCTGTCATACCACTGTCTTCTTGCCTCCATGGTTTCAGATGAGAAAACAAAACTTAACCTTATTGTGCTTCCCTTGTATGTGATGGTTCTCTTTTCTCTTGCTACCTTGAGTATTTCCTCTTTGTCTTGAGCATTGACCATTTTGACAAGTATATGTCTTGGAGTTGTCCTGTTGGAATTTATAATGTTTGTGGTACGCTGTGCTTCGTCGACATTTACATCCATCTCTCTCAATAGGGTTGGGAAATTTTCAGCCATTATTTCCTTCTGCAATCCTTCTGTTCCCTTTCCCTTCTCTTCTCCTTCTGGGATGCCTATAATGTGTATTTTTGTGCATTTTGTGTTGTCTGTTAAATCCCTGAGTGCCTGCTGGATTCTTTCTATCTTTTTATCTTTCTGTTCTACTATCTGTTTGATTTCAGATGTATTGTGTTACACTTTCCTAATTCTTCTGCCTGTTCAAATCTGCTGTTTTGTGAATCCAGCATCTTTTTGATTTCTTGCATTGTGCCTTTGATCACCATCATATCCATTATCTTTTTATGTATGTCTACAATTTCTTCAGTATGTTCTCCCAGTGTCTTCTTAATATGCTTAATCTCTTCCTTCACTTCAAAGTTGGTCCATGATATTTGTTTGGAAAGCTTTGATTAGTTGTTCGATGTTCTGCATCTCTTCTGGTTTTTAGTTTGTTCATTGGACTGGTCTGTGACTTCCTGTTTCTCACTGTGGTTTGTAATTTTTTGTTGCCCTCTGGTCATCATTTCTCTTGATGGGCTTATTCAGCTGATTAGCTTTTCTCTCTGCTCTAGAGTTTTATTTAGCTGGTGGTTCTGTGTGTGTGTTAAGTTTTCTCTTTGACACTTTTTCTTCTTATTTTATTTCCTTGCTTCTTTCTTTGTTCTCTTGAAGGCAAATGATTATGGCCACAGGAATCAAAAGATGTGAGAAAGGAAGAAGGATAATAGTAATATTCAAAAAAGTTAGAAGAAGGGCCTTGTAAGACTTAGTAAAATGAATATTTATCTCATGTAGGCAGTGTGGAGTAATAAGAAAATAAATTGGAATACCTATAATGGACTGGTAAACCAAATAGAGGAAAATATATGTAATGATTTAGAAGGCCAGAATGATGAGAAGAGAGAGAAAGAGTAAAGAAAGGTCTGAAAGGAAAAAATTAATATTAATAAAAAATGAAGAAAACAATAGATAGTATAGAAATTGACACCCTTGAAGTTGTGGGCTAATGAAAAAATGTGGTATGTAAGAACCGCATCAGAAAGCACAAGTCAGAAAGATGAAGGAAGTAAAAGAGATAGCATTGGGAGATAAAATCAATATAGACAGAGAATGGGAAATCACTGAAGAAGAAGCACAGCAAAGAAGAGACAAGCTAGCAGCACCTAACTTAAAATAAAATTAAAAGAAAGAAAGAAAAAAGAGTGGTGGGAGGAAAGAGGAAAGAAAAGCAAGAGAAAGTAAATAAACAAAGAAAAACCAAACAACACAGGCAAGCAGTCAAACAAAGCTAAGAAAGAACAGTGTTCCTTCTTGGACCTTTGTGGAACCTCTCAGCCTGCTTGTATTCATCAATCAATTTGCCCTGCAAGAGTCTATCTGCAGGTTTCAAGGCAGATTTTAGGTATTAAAATAAATTTAAAAATAATTTTTTTTTAAATTTTTAAATTGACTTTTTTTGTGTGTGTGTGAAATAATGGACCCAAAATATGTCCTCTTCTAGACCACCCCCTTCACTGAGGGGACCTAAAGAGGCTCGTGGACACTAATCAAGCACTTCCCACTTCCTGGCCTCCCCAGGGGAGCTCAATCTCTGATGCTAGTCAGTGCAGAATGATAAAATTGACTGACTCTGCCCCCTCTGGAACCAAGCCTGAGTGTCACTGGGCTGTTGGTTAAATCAGGCTTTCTCTGTAGATTTGCCTCTCCCCTCAGCCTGGCACTTCTTCAAGCCAGCTTATCTGCTCCCCAAAGCTATGAGGGGGTCCAGGCAGCCAAATTGACAGAAAGGAAACCCCTCTCCACCTTCTGTCAGAACCCTCCCACTCTCGGAGAATGCTCCCTCTCACTCAGTTGCTGGTGGGGGTTGGGGCATATCCCTGGTTAGCTAGGTAAATCAACCTTCCTCAGCAGATTCACCACTCCCCTCAGCCTGGTCCTGCTTCAAGCCAGCTATTTTTTCCCTCAAAGCTTCAAGTGGTTCCAGGCAGCAAAATCCACAGAAAGGAAAGCCCTCTTGACTCTCCACCAGAATCCCCCCACTCTTGGAGAATGCTCCCTCTCACCGGGCTGCTGGTGGGAGTCATGGCTCAAACCAACCTTTTTCCCTTAGGGTGGGGCTCAGCCATCTGTGTTTACCACCACAGGCAGGGGGAAAACACAGGAATCCTTCCTGAGTAATCTGCACCATCCAGCTCCCTCCAGAGCAATGTCCCCAGAGCTCTCACTCTGTGTGGCCCCAGCACAGACCACTGGGCAGGACCCTATCCCAAATCAACCGTCCTCATAGAGTGAGTCAGCAAGTGCTCTCCTAAACTGATGCCATCTTGAAATGCCCTCTGAAGGTTGCCTTTTAATTTAGAAACTTTACCTGGAAAAGTTATCGCAGTAAGGAAATAATATGTATTTAATTTAAGCCTACATTCAGGAACTCAAAAAATAATGTTCTATTTCTTCCTCCTTTTAATTTTCTCCCTAGAGTTTGATATTATATATTTTTATTTCTGCAGCTTAATATTGGTATTTCTATATTTATGTCTTAATATATCCATCATACAGTAGGTGATATGAATCAAGAAACTTACACTTTTTTAACCTGAGTATTTTTCTAGTCTTTCCTCTTGTAAAACTTAAACTGATACATTCATTTTTATCTCAATATGAGGATGATAATTTATTGCTTACATATTGTCTACATTTTTGTATTTTAATATTTCATTATTAGAAGGGAGCTTCATATCCCTTGAAGTATCCAAAAGGACATTTATAATGCTTAAAATTGTATATATACATATTGTTTTAGTTTTCTAAAGGCTGCCAAGGAAACATACTGGAAATAGGTTGGCTTTTACAATGGGGTTTTATTAATTTAAAAGCTTATAGTTTCTAAGCTGAGACAAATGTTGAAATTAAGGCTTCATCAGGAGATGCTTTCTCCCCGAGCTATTCCTGTGGGTGATCAGGACATGACAGCACAGAACAGATGCATCTGCTCCTCTCCACTGTCCTCCTGATCCCCTTGCTTTTACCTTCTGGTACTCAGGGACTTCTCTCTCAACTTCTGGGCATTTCTCTTAGTTTTAATGACCTGTTCTTTCCCATTGAAAAAGAATTCCAGTAATAGAATTTTGACCCAACCTCAGTCATGAAATCCAATCATCAGGTTTTTTGTTGTTGTTGTTGTTGTTGTTGTTGTTGTTTTTTCTTAGCTGTAGGAGAATTCATTGTAAAGCAAATGGACACACTCAAGACTGGATTGCAGTTGTGCTCATGAAAGTTGCATGAGTCATCTATAGGTAATTCACTGAAATAATTTAATCAAAAGTTCCAATCTATAATAGGTTTACATGCACAAGAATGGATTATCTCTAAGGACATGATTTTCTGGGGTCCACAAGAGACTCAAACCACCACACATATATATATAATTCCTCTCAACACTCTAGCATTCTTAAGTCTTTGATTTATTTTCTGATGGCAAAAATAAAATTGCAAAACCATCCTTTATCTTTATGAGCATATTAACTACAGGTTTTACATGTCCCACTGTTCCCTTACATATCTCAGTGCATTTGTAGTCATTTAAAAAATGTTTCCTTCTAATGATTTGTAATTTTGAAGATGTTTGCTTAAAATGTGAGAAAGCCAACTGAAAGCCCTTTAGGGTCCCCTTTCCTTAATATTAAATATCTGGTGATCATATGCTTATTCGTGATATGTAGGAATGAAGCTGGCCACAATATGCTTTGGTCTCATCAATGCCATGTAGCAGGACTTGTTCCTCTTAAATTTCATTTCTCAAAACTGCCCATGGTTCCTCCTGAGAATATTTTCAGTTTCTATTTCAATACAGAAGTTTCTTCAGACTTATTTATAAATTAAAATATATTTTATTATTAATGTCTAGCACCAAAACCAAATTCAGGTCTTGTCTTTAACTAAGGAAATATTCTTTGTTTAGCTATTATAATCGAAACAGGTGGTTTCATTATTCTTAAATTTTCTGTGTACATAGAAAAAAAATTTACTCAAAGTTCATTATTCATGGACTCAAGAATCTCAGGCTCAAGGTCAGTGAGGCATTATAAGAATGCTTATGGCAGCTGATTGAAGGTGAATACTTCCTGTGTTAATATTATGAAGCTAAGGAAAATCTAAAATCACACATCAAGTCTTATTATCACATGTTCATTCCCTTTGCCAAAGGCTCCATATTTGTAAATTTTAAGATGTCAAAAGAATCAATCCATTTTCTCCTTCCACATATATCATTACCTAAGTTTACCTCCTTCACTATTAGACACCAATTTTCTGATGTTGTCTTCTAAAATGTATAAATGTCAAATCATGAGTAACATCTCAATATCTTTGCCACTGAATAGCATAGCTTTTGTATTTCTTGACTATAATTTTGAGGGTGTCTTGGATAAAGGATGTGTCCTTTTCTTGGATTAAAATCAGTCTACTGAAGATATTTTGGAGAAATATGACATGAACATGTTTATTAAATATGCTTATTTAATCTTTTTTACTCTTTTTTGCTTATTTATTCTTGAATAAACAGTTGGATGGAACATGGTTGGATTTTAATCATATGATCCATGCAGGAATTCAGGTCCTTTTCCTGCTATTTTAATTAAACTTACACTTCTCCTGAAGTCCCTTATTGCCACCTCTTCCTTATATTAATTGTTCATTTATCATATTAGCACATAAATATGTTTCCTCATGTTAATATGTTTCATTCAAAACATTTATATATTTTGTTGTTCTTTGTGGCCAATAGTTGAAAAATCATCCCCACACATCCTTTGACAAACAAGAGAATTTGGAGTTTGAATTTGTCAAAGCAGGAAAAAAAAATTCCCAAGGAAGCAAGAGGTTTGGAAAAATGGGGCTCACAAGCTCAGCTCTTTCCCTACAGTCACTGGTGATTCTATGTTTTGTGACACAAAGGCTTGAGTAGCATTATATGCATATGAGTAGCTGACCCTCAAATATTGAGCAGTTAAGGGGGCACAACCTTGATCCAGAAGCATAAGGCAATACACTTTTTCTCCCACAGAGAGAAATTAAATTAAAATATAACTATTGGAAATGAGACTAGATAGAGTGAGGCAATTTTTAAAGGATTGAATGGAATAATTAACAGCCAGAATATTTCCTTTTACTTAAAGGTAACCACATTTTTGAATTTACTTCTGTGAACATCCTCTCTACCATTTTTGTAACAGTTACATATTATGTAATGTCTCTAAAGACATTATCATTTTGAATTTCATATTTAGTCTTTATACTGTATCATTTGTGTAAGGTTCATGATTGTAGTGAAATTTATTTTTTCACCTATGAATATCCAAATGTTCATGCACCATTAACTGAAAAGGACAAATTCTTGAAACTATACTACCAAACACTAGTTCTGTCATATATTGTGTTCCTAAATTAGCATTAATGAACATTGTTGTAGCTGAGAACATTTATTTTGTTACACTGGATTTTTTGTTCATTTCTGAATTCACACCACTCATATTCAAATGAATTTAATGTAAATTATATTTGGGACTATGATCAATAAAATTGAAAAAAAAAATTTTTGTTCTTGACTTTATATGCTTCCCTGAAAGCACATGGAAATGTTTGAATGTATGATTTGAAGTTTCTGAAATTGGATATTATTTTTTCAAAATAGCTGACAATGCTTTATGAAAAATACTTCATAGCAGGGTGCTATATATTTATTACATATTGGATAGCAATATTTTAATGAATAAAATGATGATTTTATGAGGAGTAAATAGTGAGTAAAGTATTTGCATTAAAAATGGATTTTCAACTGAAGAAGTGAATTTAAGTAATAGAAGATTTGAATGATTGTTTTATTATTTGAGGGAAATTTGTACCTATTAAGGAACAAATATTGATCAAATTAGAAGTAATATATTTCAGAAGTAATGCCCAATTGTGATTTAAGTTTTTGACAGTAAGTTTAAGGAAATGAATAAATATTAAAGGATATTAGTTTACTTTGTTCAAAAAAGGTTCATCATCCTAAATTTAATCAATATTCATGAAGGTATTCTAGCTATATATTATTAATTGGATATGGAAATATCTATTATATTCCCTAAACCATTTTGAGATTTCAATAAGTAATTATAAAAATAACCTGAATGTAACAAATCAATGATACTAGCGTTCACCTTGTTTCTCTCTCTTTTCATAACCCTTTCTTCCATCTTAGAAATAATCATTATCATGATTGGAAATGTAGATTCATAGAATGTGTAAATGTAATTTAATAAATATAGCCTACTGTGCATTATTTTTGAAAATATACATGCCATTTATGAGATGGCCCTCTCTAATTTACCCTTTATAAAAGAAGAAAGTAGAACCCTAATTCATTAATAGTATAATAGTTCACTTTATTTCCTTTGACCAGAAAAATATAATAAAAAGTAATGAATGTGGGTTTAGGAGCCAACATATGAGAACTTCTTTAAAACATCTTTTCATTCTGCAACAAGAACCCATAACAGTCCATACGCAGCATGGGAATAGAAGGTAAGCAATGAATGAGGATAAAAATCATAGCCAAAACAAACTGAACATGTGCTCTTAGTCAGAAATCTCTATGAATCTCAGTACTAACAAGAATTTGTGTTACTGCATCATAAGCTAGTCTTTGCTTGTTAGTTCATTATCAAGAGGTTTTCCAAAGCAACTATGTCAACTTATATGCACTCACAAATCATATTTCCACCTATCCTTTGCTCTGCATCTTTATCAACAATTCATTAATCCAGATATATTTTTTTCCAAACTAATGACCATGTGGCAATATCATGTGGATACACAATGATAAACAGTATCTAAAGACAATTACTTACATTTCCAATTCTATAAACTAGAACAGGAAGAACAAAAAAAAAATCATTCAATTAGTAGAAAGAATAATATAATAAAGAAAATAGTAGAAATACATGATTAAGAAAATGGTGTAAACAAAATTAAATTGTGACTAAAGCAAAATGGTTTAACTGACAAGAAAATAAACTTGTTATATTCCTACTTAGATTTACTAGAAATAAAAGAAAATGCAAATAAATAACAATAACAGGAATAAAATAGGATTTTACTGATAGAGTGACTAAACAGTGAAATGTAAACAATAACATAAATTGATATTGACAAAAGTTGAATTTCAAGTGAAAATTAGAATTTAAGAAAACTTGTATGCTCAAGCTAAGCTAGATAGCTTCCCAAAATACAATGAGTTTACTGATAGATTGTAATGATATTAATAAATATGATTTATTTTAATATTGTACAATGAAATATGTCATATTTCAAAGATGAATATTTTTTGAACCAACATTCTCCATGTGGCCAATGCATAATGTTACAAAATCATACCTGGGTGAAAAAACATTCAAACTGTCTAAATAGAATAATCTATATAAATTTACCAGAATATGAAAAGTTGATTAGTATGGATTCAGACTGCAACTGAAACTGTTCCTTAAGCACTACCACCTGTTAAATTTTGCATTAATGGAGTATATTAATGATTATCTGTAAGTTCTAACTACATACTCCTTCTCTTTTCTACAAATATATCCATGTGACACCATATTACCTTCATATTCTTCAAGCAAATAACATTCCAACATGATAAACATAGAAGCATATATGAGATTTTAGTTGGCTCCTGAGAAGCCAGGGTTAAAAAAAAAATCAGTTGTGCCAAATAACTTTTACTTTGGTTTAGGGAAGTAAAATAATTTTTCATAAAATATGCTATTGTATCAAGATAAAATGATTCATTAGAGTTAATAAATTAAATAACTGTGCATATTCCATTATTATTCCTACATATTAGATCTCAATATATGTACATCAAAAATCTAATTTATTTATTGCATCCATTCATTTTATAGAATGTAATCAATAAAACAAAAGAAAATGAGAAATGATGAATTTTGCATATTCCATTAATATATGCTTTACAAATTTCAGAAAACTTCAGCTATTATTCTTTTGTATGTATTTTGCCTGCTATGTTCCTATCTTGAGCTCTATGTTTCTATTAAAACAAAAGATTATGGCATTAGTACATGACAATTATTTCCCTTTTACTCATGTCAATATGGCAAATATCCAGTTTTCTATCTATTTTGATGTACTCTGAATTATCCTAGTTATTTCAGGAACTGTTTACACTCATAATCAAACTGAACAATTCTTCCCAGTTTTGCTTTTAGACAAAAAATACACCTACAGATGTTGAGAACATAGGGTGATGATGAAAGTAGGTAAAGATCTGTTGGGTTTCTTGAAGCCATTGTTGACTGTTCTAGGCTCTAGTAAAGCAAAATATGTCCATTATCAAAGGGGTTCTGATCCAGATATTTGACTTCTTGTTTCTAATTATAAAATGTTCCTTTATGACTCTTTTTTACTGCTTTGACAACCATCAAGGAATTTCTATTTTTGAGTCATTGCATTCCTAGATTTTCCTTGGAGTACCTTAGCCTCTCTGTACACAACTTCTTTACTTTATTTGCTTTTCTTTTAAAATTAATTTTAAAGTGTAGTCCATTTTTTCTGTAATTTAGTAGATATTGGTCATTTGTTGTTTCTCTTTACTTTATTGTTGATTTTAAACAGTTTATGATTTTCCTTCATGCCATAATTATTAAATAAGAACTAGAAATATGTTATTTGGGGGTCCATGATTTCATAAATATATTGTAAATGAAATAAATTATTTTTATAATCATAAATAAATTTCAAAATATATTATGTATTCAAGACCTTGGTCACATTTCCAATACTATAAATGTGTACCTCATGTATGATGCATTTTTGGTTGTAATTCATGTGATTTCTTAAAATGACTATTGAAAAATTCTTTGAAATTGCCAGATAAGCCTCCACATCATTGGTAAATTTAATTAATTGTGCCACATATTTTAAACTTATATAAAAGAGTGAATATTTCTGATTCTTATGTTTATAAAAGTGACTAGTTTAAAAAAGAGCACATGAAGAGGTATGTGGGTATGTGTGATACTTATCTGTCCTCAAAAGATTTTAAAAAATGACCTAGAAATTGAACTAGCATGCTCACTATGAACAAAATATTTCTTGAGTTAGAGTGAAGAAAGAAAGATATACAATATATAGGCTAAAACAATTTATCATGATCTTTCATGGAAATCTATGTAAATAAAAATAGTCCTTAAAATAGCAATTGAAACATGATCTACCCAGTGTAGTTTTTCCAATTAAAACTTTCCAATAGTTGCTAAGCATTAAGAACAAATTTTGCTCAATGTATAATGTATATAATGTGTATATAATGTATATATTCTAATTATATATTTGCATAAGACCAAATTTTTATCCCATTCTTCAATCAAAATAGCATATTGCTACAGAGTGATTGAAGAAACATATATTAATTAAAGAGATTTGCAAATATGTAGCACAATATCTCTGTTCTCAATATTTTTATTTTGGATTTAGAAATAACATTTTACAAAAATATGTTATTACATCAATATTTTCTGGCTTTATTATTTTAAATAAATTAAATATAAATTTACATGTGTGTTATGTCTAATTTACAATATGGTAGTTTTCAATACATATAACTCATATAAATACATTCTTTGATGTCTTCAAAAAACTTTTGGATGTAAAGTGTCTCTGAAACAAAAAAATAAATATTAGATATATGCAAATTCTACCAAATTTTGTTCCTGAATTGTTCAAAGAATCTTAGTAAATAAATGGAAAATAATGGAAAATATTCATCCATAATAAATCCCAACCCATTCCTGGTATCTTTTTGAGCAGCTTTAGCCAACTAGAACAATATTCTTTTGAATTATTTTCATGAATAGCATTGATTTTAGAAAGTTCTAGGTGTTTGTCCTCCTTATTAGCTCAGAAGTTTATTAAAAAAATATTTACTTCACAGTTTTAATATGTGGAAAACAACATAATGATGAGGATACCTATTCCTTATCAAGTGAAATGCAATAATATATTAAATGGATTTACATAGAGCATAGCTGACTCCTAATATCCATCAAATAATTATGTTTTGTTACTCATAGTATAAATCTCACTTGATATCTTGTCATTTCTTACTGACTTTCACATGACAAGTAAATTTCACACTGTATTCAAATAGACTGGGCTGATTTCTCAGCTTTGAAGAATACGAGGAATGTGATGCCCTGGCTTGTATTAAATCCGTAGTATTTTTATATTCATAGATACACAGCATTCAAAGGAAGATAATTGCAGTAAAATATATACAAAAGTATACACCATGCTTTATCCATTCTTCTTTGGATAGAAAATTTTTCCCCACCTTTTAGAAACTGTGAAAAATATTTCTAGGAATATCTAATATTGGTGTGCAGGTATCTATTTAATTCCCTGAATTTAATAACTTGCGGTATGTATATTGTAGTGGGATTGCCAGGTCTTGTGGTAATTCTATATAGTATTTAACTTTCTGAGGAACTTTCTGTTCTCCATAACAGCTGCACCGTTTTACGTTTTCACCAACAAGGTACAAGTGTTCATATTTCAAGCCACCCTCATCAGCATTTATTTTCCTTTTATAAATCATAGACATTCTAGTGAGTGTGGTATCTCCTTGTGGTTTTGATTTGCAGTTCCCAAATGTTAATGTTATCATCTTTTCATGCACTTATTTGTTATTTATATATCTTCTTTGGAGAAATGTTTATTCAAGTCCTTTGCCCAATTTGTTGGTTGTTTGCCTTTTCATTCTTGAGTTGTAGTAGTTTTTTATATATTCTGTATATAAAGCCCTTTTCAAATATATGGTTTCCAAATATTTTCTCCTCTTCTGTTGGTTATCTTTTCATCTACAAGTAAATTTCTTTGGATTCATGAAAATGTATAATTATGTTGCAGTCTAATATATTTATTTTTTTCTTGTCTTGTGTTTGCTTTTGGTGTAAAATCTAAGAAAATATTGCCTAACAATTGGTCTTGAATATATTTTCCTATATTTCTCCAGGGAATTTTATAGTCTTAGTCCTTATATTTAGGTCTTTAATCCATTGTGAGTTAATTTTTCACAAGGTGTGAAGTGGGTATTCACATTCATTCTTTTTCACATGAATATCCATTTATCCCAGCTTGATTTGTTGAAAGATATTCTCTACCACAAGAAATGGAATTTGACACTAAGAGAGGGTTGCACCTCATTACTTTCTATTTTATATATAATCATTTCTTTTGTATCCTAGGAACAGGGAGAGAAACAAGTTACTTTCAGGTATTCAGTAATCCTACATCCATCATTTTGTTGTGGATATTTGCAATGATCAATTCTTTTGGATCATGTCATCAGCAAATAGGGAAAACTATACTTTAACCTTTCCAATTTTTTTTTTATTTCTTTTTCCCTACTAATTGCTCTGGCTAGAACTCCCAGTACAATGTTGGATAACAGTGAAGACAGTGGACATCCTTTATTTCTTTTGAACTCAGAAGAAAGACTTTCGGTCTTTCACCATTGTGTGTAATTTTAGCTCTTAGCTTTTCACATGGGCCCTTTATCATGTTGAGGAATTTCCCTTCTCTTTGTAGTTTCTGATTGCTTTTATCAGGAAAAAGTGCTGGAGTTTGAAAACTGCCTTTTCTTCATCAATTATGATGATTATGTGGTTTTCTCTTCATTGTACTAACATTGTTTGTAACATTAATTCATTTTCTTATATTGAACCACCTTTGCATTCTTGGAATAAGTCCTATTGGATGATAGGGCATAGTTCTTTTAAAGTAGGGGTTCATAACCTTTATTGTTCCACAGACACCTTTGCCAGTCAGGTGAAAACCACAGATCCCTGCTCAGAATTTAGAGGCATATAGTTGTATGACACTCAATGTTGGCATGTCTTTAAATTAAATTTTAGGGTTACTCAAAATTAATTCAAGCTCACAGACCCCCTGAAATTGTTCCACAGACCTCTTGGGAGTCTGTGAACCCTTGGCTAAGAGCCTCTATTTTAAAGTATCTTTGGATTCTTTTGCTAATATTCTTTTTTTGCACAATGTAAATTATTTATAAAAGTTAACTCTAGAATGCAATATATGACCTATCTCATTCTTTAATTTGTATCCGGCTAGTGATATGACTGGTTCCAGGAGTCAACAAATCAAAGAAATCAAGGAAAAGATCACCATTTATAGTCTGAAAAATAGGCTCCATATTGGCTGGCATTCTCCTTAAGAGTGTATTCTTACTTCTAAGAAGAAAATCCTGAAACAAAAGCATACATTTTTCTCTCTTTTTTGACCATGTATCTTTGGCATGAGCTCATGTCCTTAGAAGTTTCCCATTTTACAAAGATCCAAAGACACCTCTTCTGCTTATGCAATAAGTTTCCCCCTGATGTTCCATCAAATATTTTAAGGCAGTAAATTATATTTGCAGTAGGCTATCTCAATTTCATGTTTCTTACATGGATTGAGCTCTCTGCAATCTGCTTCCTCATTCAGACCAAGCTATGTGACTGTGAGCCAGAGACTAGTGTCTTGGTTCAGTCCTTCAGGCTGACAATATACATACTGTCAGACCTGAATGCCACCCAGTGTGAATATAAAATTTCCTCTGCTGTCTTTAGAGGAATACCAGAGATCCACACTGAGCACTGTCTGGCTCCACACATACTTGGGGGAGGGAATGGAAGATGAGTCAGCACCACAGGCTTTACTGCTTTTCTAAAGTTGAGTTTTCTGGACTTAATGTTTCCCAGTTACTATGGAAATTTGACTGTTTTCTGTAGAGTTGAGACGTGTATGTAAGTTTTTTACTACTTGTTCAAAGATTTTTGAGAGTTCAGAAACCTGGAGAATTATATGCTGCCTTATTTTATTGGATTCTCTCTCCTCTTGCTCTTATTTTAATATTTTGTTGTGCCTACATTCTTTCATCTAGTGAATGTTGAAATTAATAAATATTCATAGAATAAGGAAAGACAATGAAAAAGTTGAATGTGTGCATCCATTGATTTCAAAATACTGTGATTTGACAATTTCCTGTATCATGGAAAAATGTATAGAAGCCATATGTTGACACCGTCATTTGCATTTTATTTTTGGTTAATGTGGATTCAATCTATTTGTTTCTTACCAATTTTCACTTCGCTTGCAGGGAGACAGGAGCATATAAGCAAATACAAACACACTCACCATATTCATAGAAATCCCTCTCATATATGTCTCAAGCTTGAAGTACTTCAATTCTTGCAGGTCTTGACTTTCTTATTGATTTACCTGGAAGGCCTGACTGGAATATTTTAACTGTTACTGTCATTGCAATCAGACTGCATCTATACAATTCTATATATTGCTTTATAGGCAGTATATCCCTCATAGACCTTTTCTGCATTTCCATTATTGCTTCCAAATTGATTGTGAATTCTGTGAAAAGAGGGAAATCAATTTCTTTCCCAGGATGTGCTTCCCAGGTTTTCCTGTATATTTTGTTTGGATTCACAGAGTTGGCCTACCTTGTTGTGATATCCTAAGATTGCTATGGTGTCATTTGCCATCCTCCACACAATGGACTCTCCATCACAGTACCTCTGTGCATACATGCAACAGTTGGCTCCTGGACCAGTGAGTTAGTCTGTCCTGCTAACCCAAAAAGACAATATTCAAACTTTTCCACAGAGTCCAATATATATGTCAATATTTCTTTCTATATCTTTGGTCCTAGCTATAGTGTGTTCATCATCTTAGTATTTTCTACCTTTTAGTTCATATCCTAAATTAATACATTTTAAATGTTTTTAAGGATTTGTTCTTCGAAATCCTGTAATAACACCTTACCTGTCCCCACAGATTTCAGTCATCATTTCATTTGTAATTTCTTAGATATCTTTGCAAAATTGATATATTAAAAAAGTTTTCATGTCTAAGTTCTACTCATTATGGTCCAATTCATAAACCACATCATATGCAGCATTCAAGATTATTAACACAGCTTTAGACAAAATATTCAACAGATATCCACAGTTCCTAAGAACTGAATTTTATTGATTAAAGAATTCCAAAAAACTAAATTTGAAATAAATTTATTTACATTTGATGCATGTTATTGTATTAGAATATATATATACCTGTAAAATATCCAGTGTTTTTTGTCTCTATATTTTTTGTTGTTTACCCATGTAATAATGAACTATATTTCTCTGTCTCCTAGTTTTGCATACTCAATACCACATTTGTGTACTACATGCATTCTTCTTGAAAAGAATTTTCAGACTCTCAAAATATTTTTGAAAATGTTTGGGATGATTTTGAACTAAGGGAAATAATAACATCCTATGGAAAAGACCATGCCTTATCCATCATGTAGTTCAAAATTTTCCTATGAATTGAGAAAATTGCAGTGTCCTGGATACTGCAAAACTGGAAAAGAAAATAGATTATTTTGCTCATTAGAATAGCTTACTGTTTAAATTGCTCTATTTACATTCACTTTTATACAAGGGTCTGGGCTAAGTAGTCAAGTTATTAGAACTGAGTGACTACTTTGGAATTGAGGGCATGTTAACAAGATAACAGTGAGGTGCCTTCAAATTTGGAAATCTTAAAGAGTTTCTTAATTAATTGAAATGCTAGACTAGAAAACCCTGGCCTTCAATACAGAATATTATTTGGAAGCTTTTGGTTTCAAAAACCATGAACTCTGGATGAAAAAAATATTTATGCCATGCTTGATTCAACCAAGCATTCTGCATCATGGACAAAAGTAGTTACAGAGTGGAATGAGATATATCAATAAAATGGTATTAGATTTTTACCTGCAACACACTAGTTTTTGCCTATATTTTGTGATACAGTTTTCCCAAAAAACAAGGTATAAAACATTATCCTGTTGAAGGAATATTTTATTTTTCTGATTTCTAAAGACTGAGCCAGCATTTTGTTGGTTATAAAATATATTAACACTTTAATATCTCAGAATTGAATAATGTGAAGTCTGCCTTTTTCATGTATACTCCCAATTAAAAAATGTTCAGCCTTAAAGAACTTATACTCTTTCTACTTCAGCCTTCAAACTCTATCTAGTGTGTGGGACACACTGGAATCAATATTGCTCAGTAACTTGTATCCAAGTAACCAAAGAGTATATGGAAATATGCTCAACATCATTAGGCATTAGGGAAATGTAAATTAAAAACCACAATGAGATACCATTCACATGCACTGGAATGGATACTATTAAAAATAAACAGAAAATAACAAGTTTTGGACAGGATGTGGAGAAATAAGACACACAATCATTGTTGGTGGAAATGAAAAATGGTTCAGCCCATGTAGAAGGGAGTTTGGGGTTTCCTCAGAAAATTAGAATGATCATGTTACCTGGCAATCTTGTTTTAGCTATATACCCAAAGAATTGAAAGCAGAGGCTGGAAAAGATGTTTGTTCACCAATGATCATAGCAGCATTATTTACAGTTGCCAAAAGATGGAAACAACCAAAGTGTCCATCAACCAATGAATGGATAAACAATATGTGGTATACACACACACAATGGAATATTATTCACCCATAGAAAGGAATGATTTTCTGATGCATGTGACATCATGGTTGAATCTTGAAAACCAAATATTAAATTAAATAAGCCAGATATAACAACACACATATTATTTGAACTCACTGATATGAAATAATTAGAATGAGCAAATTCATAGAGTCAGAATATAGAATATAGTTACCACTGGAAAGGTTGGGGTTAGGGAATAAAGTGCTAAGGCTTAAAATGTACAGAATTTCAGTTTAGAACAATGAAAATATTTTGGTGATGGATGGTAGTGATGGTGGCAGAATATTTTGAATGAAATTAACAGCACTGAAATAGATATGTGAATGTGGTTATAAAAGGAAATGTAAGGTTATATATATAGTACTAAAATACAAGTTTTTACAAAAATATCCATGGAACTACACAACAAATCAGTGAACCCTAATGTAAACCATGTTATCAATTTAATAATGTAAGTATAAATATGTGCTTTCTACAATTGTAAAAAATATATAATACCAAAGTAACATGTTAATAATTGGGTGTTATTTGGGAATCCTGTACTTTTTAAATAATTGTTCTGAAAACCCACAACTTCCTTCAAATATTTAGGTATATCACCGAGTAGTTTATGAATATCACAAGCTTGACAAAACTAAGAATTCCAGTAAAAGTCTGAAATTTATTCCTATTCTTCCAATGCATGGAATATATCCTCATGTGTTTAATCAGTTGATTAAAGATAACTTTATCATGTTATTTTTAAATTGATTTGTTCCTACTTGAATTATCTGTAAAACTGTTTCCAGGGAAAGAAACACCACTGAACTATTTTAGATTCAGCTAATGCACTTACAAAAGTTGTGAGTTGAATTTCTAGATCTTTATCTAGGCAATATGACTTTAATTTAATCCCAATATGTATTTAAATATGTATCACATTTGGTGCTGTTATACAAAGTCTACTGCAGTTATTTGAATATGTATATTAATTAGTTGCTAATCTCCAGAATCCTGATAAAAAGTTACTATTAGTAGGATTCTTTTTCCTTTTTATTTTCTCTTTACAATTTGATATTTCATTTTAAGGATTTCTAATGTTTTACATTGGTAATCCTGACTGTTTATTTTTAATTAATATGCATGGCTTGAGGCAGGCTTTTTAGACATGAAACTAATAACATTTTTTCATGAAGATTTTCCATAGGATTTCATATTGTGCTTTATCTATTGTGAGTTTCTCTTTTTCTTCTGCATCCCTCACTGTCCCAGAAGTATCTAGAGAGAACTACTATTCTTTAATCATTTGACATCCTATTGATACACAACTTTAATTTCCCAGTTCATTGAAACCACATTAAGCTCACTGCATTCAAAATATTTACAAAATGTGTGGAGGAAGATACCTAGGTAGCTACATAGAATTATAGTATTTTTTCTCATGATAGGGTATTCATTATTTCTTCCATATATTCAATATATTTGTATTTTAATTCTATATAATGATAAATATTATTCAAAACTTTAAGACATCCCAAATGAGCATTTTAGTGCTTAAGTTATGTATATCCACATAAATAATTTCACTTATAATTCAAGTCTCTTACATCCACAAGGGATTTATCTCATAACAAATATATAAAATCATCCTTTTTTCATTGTGTTTTAAATAGAGTTTTTAAAATATCCCATGGTACCTTTAAATCTCTCAGTATATTTGGATTCATTTAAAAATATGTATTCTGTTCTTTTCCATTCAAAGTCTAGATTTCATATACTCTAGTATATTCCTGAGATGTCGCTTCAAAATTGTTTATGAGCTAATTAAAGTTTGCTAAGGATTTCTCTACTATGGAACTAATTATCTGCTATGTTCTGTGAAACTGGCTTCAATTTTCAGGAGTCCTCTCAATGCCACACTGCAGAAAACTTTCCTTCCTGGTGCAATCCACAAAATCTTTCCACTGACAAATTATTCATTATTTATATAACTAGAGAACCACATCAGATATTTTAGGATTGCCTATGACTAATTGCTTTTTATACGTGGTGTTAATGGGATGAGGCTGAGGTAGTTGATTATCTAATCAAAATCTCAATTTACCGTGGCTCAGTATTAGAGGTTCTTTCTTCCACAGGCTTCATGTTTCTGATTTTAAAGTGTCTATAAGCATTTATCACTCCTTCTGCTTTCATATATACTACCATCTAATGCTTTCTCCCCCATTTATTAGACACAAATATGAATATGCTGTCTGTAAAAATGTATTAAGTTCAATTCATGAGTATCTTCTGATTATCTTCATTACTTATGCTCAACTTGTATTATTTTTACTATTATTTTGTGGTGTACTGATCAGGAGAAGATACAAATGCATTTATTTTTGACTAAAAATATTTTGGCATTTTTAAGAAAATATAAAACATGAGGATAATGAATTTCACAAAAAATATTAAAACAAAGTTATTTTATTCATGAATAGATAATCATATATATGGAATGTGGGTGGATTTCAGTGTTTTTTACTCAGAACAACTCAGGTCCTACTTCTGAGGTCTCCAGAATATTTATACTCACCCCGATATACTTATTTTCCAACTTTTCCTTACATTAACACAATACAGTAATGGCTTTAAGTTAAGTTGATCTCTGTATCCCAGGTGAGAAACCTCATCCTCATATTCTCATACCAAGTAGTAAATACAAAGTTTAAATGTGTCATAGCAGGAAGCAGAAATCACCATATAAATTATTGGGTGGTAAAATTTGACCCAAGAAGACAGTTTTATCATATAGTTAATTGGTGTTCCATAGTAGGGCACTAAATGTAGTATGCAGGAACGAAGTGTAGTGGGCATATAGTTGGTCCACAGCAGCACCAAGAGTTCACAAGGAGTTTCTATTCAAATATTGAGCAGTTAACAAGGGAAAACTTTGTTCCAGAAGCATTAAGCCAATTATCCTTATTCTTCAGAATGGAGAAAGTAAAATTCTAAGCTTTAGGCATGAGAAAACATGAAATGAGTCAATTCAAAATGGTTAACAAAATTTATAGTGGTATTCTTTTAAGGCAAGTACATTTCTTGCATTAAATGCCGCATTAAAGAAAAGTTATAGTCTCAGTGGCTGAAAATAACAAAAATTTCCTTCTTGCTCCTAATGAATGCACATTGTGTGTTGGCAATACAAACCTGCATTTAATAAATTGTGATTTAAGTAGATTTTATTCTTTTTTATTAGAGAAACTGTAGATTTACAAAAATCATGCATAAAATAGAGTTCCCTTATACTGCCCTATTATTGACACCTAGCATTAGTGTGGTACATATATTATGATTCATCAAAGAATATTTTATACTTACTTTATTAACTATGATACATCATTTACAATAAGGTTCAGTTTTTATCTTGCACAGTACTTTTTAAAATTTTTATCCTAGTAACAAATACAATTTAAAATTTCATCTTTAAATTTTTTGTTAGAGAGTTATGGGTTTAAAAAAACAATCATGCATATAATCCAGGATTTCCATATACCACCTGTGACAGTTTGAATTTGGTGACTCCCCAAAACAAAAGATTGTTCTTTAACTAATCCATTCCTGTGGGTGTTTGGTACTTTTGATTGGATAATACCAGTGAGGAGTGACTCAGGTTGACTCTCTACCCTCTTTCACTGTCTTATATAAACTGAGAAACTGAGAGGAAGACACAAAGAGAAAGGAAGCTGCCAATTTTATCTTGCCATATGAGAGAGAAAGAAGAAAGTACAGTGAGAGAGGACTCAAGGATTGCCTACAGCTGAAGAAAGGTGGAGAAGCCCCTAGAGGCTGAGAGAGGTCCCAGAGTTTGGAATCAGCAAGCACAGCAGCAGGGAAAGAGGTCCCTGAGGGGTTCAGTGCCTGGAGCAGCTCAGGGCTGAAGAGGGGAGCCATATGGCTGATTGTCCAGAGCTAGGCTCCAGGAGATGGTGAGCCTAGAGAGGAAGGCAGGGACCTTGACAGAGATCAGCTGCCATCTAGGTTTGCCATGTGGCAAGATGTCAGAATAACTAGTAGCTGACTTTGCTGAAAAATCATCCCTGCTGTTGCCTTAATTTGGATATTGCATGGCCTCTGAATTTTATGCTTTTACCCCAAATAAATCCCCTTTATACAAGCCATCCCATTTATGGCTCTATTCATTGGCAGCCCTTTGACAAACTAAGACACCACCCTATTATTAACACTTTGTATTTCTGTGGAATGTTTGCCACAATTGTTGAGAGAACTCTTGTATAATTTTACTATTAAGTATATTCCATGGTTTAACTTTTGGTTCACTGTTTGTGTAGTGTAGTTTCATGGATTAAAAAAGAATATTGTTACCATATTCTAACTTTTTCCCTTTAATCACATTCAGATATATATTACAGTGCTTTTAATTGCCTTCACAATGTTCTGCACCCATCACCATCATTCATTACCAGGGCTGTAAAAAGAACCTAAAATAAACTTTGCACAACTTAAACATAAATTCCTCATTCCCTTTCACTGGTAAACTACATTCTAGATTCTGACCCTGTAAGTTAGCATATTATGATTAGTTCATATGGATGAGGTCATACAATAATTGTTCTTTTTTTTCTATCTCATTACACCCATAACAGTTTATCCATATTTTCATGCATGCCATTGTGTGTATATACCACATTTTATCCATTCATCACTTGGACACTTTGGTAGCTTCCATCATTTGGCAATTGTGAATAATGCTGTTATGAACATAAATGTATAAATATTTGTTCAAGTTCCTGATATCAAATATTTTGGACATATACCAAGAAGTAGGATTGCCAGTGTATTTGGCATTTTTATTTCAATCTGTGAACATAGAATGTTTTTTCATTAATTTAGAACTTCTTTGATGTCTTGTAGTTTTCTCTGTCCATGACTTTTATATTCCTGATTAGATTTATTCCTAGATATTTCATTCTTTAAATGCCATTGTAAATGGAAATTTTTAATTGATTTATTCTTCAGATTGTTCATTACTAGTATATAGGCATATAGACACAATATTGACATTTTCAATATTGATCTTTTACCCAACCCTTTTCTGAATTAATTTATTAGTTCCATTAGCTTTCTTGGGGATTTTACACTATTTACTGTACATAGGATCACGGCATATAGTGAAAGTTTTAATTTTCCCATTCAAATTTGGATGCCTTTTATTTCATTCTCTTTTCTAATTCTTCTCACCAGAACTTCCAGTACAATGCTGAATAACAGTTTTGACCCTGGACAACCTTTTCCTTTTTTTGATCTTAGAAGGAAATCGGTTAGTCTTTCATCAGTGAATATGATGTTGGCTGAGGATTTTTCATAGATGTTGAAAATAATTCTTTCTATTTCTGTTTCTAATTTTTTTCTTCAAGAAGCAGTGGTTGTTTTTGTCAAATGCTTTTTCTGCATCAACTCACATGATTATGTGCATGTGTGTGTATGTTACAGTAGAGTTACAAAATACATGATGCAAATGTTAACAGATTTGAATAAAAAAATAAGATGGCTTTATATTAAAGTAGTGCATTTAAATACTCTACACTTAATATGGGTAGAACATCTATAAAGAATTTTAATATGGAAAAAGAGGACTTCAAAGATACTCTAAAGCAAATAGAGCTGACAGACATATATAGAACATTTCATGCAATAGCAACAAAATACACATTCTTCTCAAGGGTAAATGTTCATTCTCCAGAATACACCATATGTTAGGTCCCAAAACAATGCTCAATAAATTCAAAAATATTGAAATCATACAATGCATCTCATACAAACACTATGGAATTAAGTAAATAACAGATGGTAATTGGAAAGTTCACATATACATGGAAATTATACATAGTACTCAACTAATCCATGGGTTAAAGAAGAAATCATAAGTGAAATTGGGAAATAATTTGAGGCAAAGGAATATGGAAGCAAAACATACCAAAAGTTATGGAATGCAACAAAAACAATGCTGATGTGGAAACTAAAAGCAATCAATGATAACATTTAAAAAGGGGCAAAATATCTCAAATTAGAAAGAATAATAATGTTAATATATACACAAACTTGAACATTAATGCTTGACAGTAAAATTTCATAATTTGGTTGGTAGCTATTTCATATTACAGATTTCCTTTGGTTGTCTCATACAGACAGGTACAGATTATGCTGGTTTATCAGTACACAAGCAATACTTTCTTTTAGTACATAAAAAAGTACCAAAGTACCAGGTAGGATGCTTTATGAGGAGGTTTCTAATACAATTTTTTTTTCCTATTTTTTTTTGTTTGTTTTTTTCAGTGGCATTAAAAATCAGTTTAGGCACAAGAAGAGTTTACATAGATACACATAAAGTTTCAGAAGGAATAGAAGGCTTTAGATTATTACCTGTAATTTTATAACATAGTTTTATAACATGTGACATTTATGACATTTATTTCCCATGGACTTAAGATTCCCAAACAGTGAGGCTGCATAGGCCAGTATGATGGTTAAATGGTTTCATTTTTCCCAATTTGTACAGTTTGAGGTATAGACAACAACAAATTATTATTGCTTCCCTTTTTGGGTTGTAGGGTGGCTGGCACTTTAAGTCATAGTCTCAGTGACTGAATTGGTTCTGCTGTTAGTATTTTAACTGGATTACTGAATTTAAACTTAGTTCATGGTTGCAAAGATCCCTTATTGCCTTTTATCTGTTTCATAAAAAGGCTGTTCATTTTTTTAAATAAAATGTTTAAACAATATCTTGGTTTATAGTCTAAAACTGCGTAAGGTAACTGGTAAGTGGAGTTCTTTGGTTACTGTCAAATTAAACTGGCACCTCATATAGAGCATATATATTTTTTAGTCACCAAATAGTAGCTGGATGGTTATAAGAGTTCCATTGCAGTGTATATAGCAGTGAAAGCATTCCTTGCCTCTTCTGAGAGGAGGAGGGGGTTGATGTAACCCACTTGTCATTGTGTTACATGTGTTTGGCCAACATGTTCCATCTGGTGAGATAAGTGTTACACTTGTCAGAGTGTGCATGATGGATACTCATGGGTGATGTCCACAAGCTGTTGGTGAGTAACAGGCAGCTGAAAGTGTTGCTACAGGGTTCAGTAATTATGTTCATTTTTCTGAGGAGCCATTCTGCTGTTTTTTGGGTTTCAATGGTATGGTTCTGGATTTTTTTGCAGGTATCTGCTTAAATGGTTGTGAGAAAGGTGTTAGAGGAGTGGGCAGGGACATGATAGACAGTTACCTGTCACTGCTGGCAGCCATCCCAGGTGTCTTTTCACAGATTTCTCCCCAAAAGAGGGCAGCCCATGATAGTTCATTGTTCCTGTCTTATTTTTAGTATTTGCAATTCACCCCTGAATAGGGATGGCAGTCTTCAGAGTGACTGGACTCTATTGGGTTAAGCCTTTCACTTGCAACAGGGTTTGGTATTCTGTATGAAGTTGCTTTTCTAAGTGGCTATATTGTACTTTGGCCTCATCCCACAACTCTGACTTAAACCCAAGGGGAATTTTGTTTAGAATGTTGCCTTTGCCACAAACCCCACCCAAAGTCAATATTGGTGCTGGCCACTTTCAATTCACAGGGTAAGTCAGGGTCCACCTTTCTTACTGCTTAAGTTTGTTATTGCCTTCTTTACATTTTTTTTTTTTTTTAAGCAGCCTGCTGGGGGAAGGTTTTTCATTTCCATGCATAACTTTCCCTGATTAACATATATAATCATTTTAATATCTGAGGTAAATGAGGGATGAAGGGTTTTCAGTACCCCAATGACCCCAGAAAGGTCATTAATTGTTTTGGAGTTTGTGGTGTGGGTAGACATTATATTTTAATAACACTTAAGAGTTTGAGCAAGCAGCAGGGACTTTGAAGCTTTTTCCAATTGTTTGCCCACCCCAGGCTTTTAAGATAAGATACCATTGTTATTACATTTCTTTTAATCATGTAAAAAGAATTACTAGTTAACATAATGTCATCAATATAATGAAATAGGGCTAAAGTCACAGGTTTATTCCATGCAGCCAGATTCTTTGCCACCAGGTCAAGACAGATGGTTGGGCTATGCACACAGCCTTGGAGAAGCACTGCAAAATTCACTGTTGGCTTTTTCACATGAAGGCAAATGCAGGCTGGCTTGACTTGCCTAAGGAAATACTAAAGAAAGCTTTAGCAAGTTCTAAGAAAAAATGATAGTGGCATAAGTGGATATTATTTTTTTGCAATGAACTAGCAATATTTGGGACTGCTGCATACAGCAGTGGTGTTGCTTTAATTTAAAAATGATTTATTGTTATGCACCACCCATGGCAGCTTCTAATGGCCACTCTCTTTCTTCAGCTATACAGCTGCTTCTTTAGCAGAGGTGGGGCAAATCAGTTGAATACAAGCTAAAGGATCTGCCTCTTGATTTCTAGGCAAAGAGATTGTTTCTGTGACACAAACCATTTTTTAAAAATAATTAAAACCATGATTACAATTTTGATTAACAGAGGGTTAAAGAATACCTTTTAATTTTATAAGAGTTTGTAAACAATTCTCTCATTCAACTTATAACATATCAAATGAACTTAACCATCTCATTACTTTATTTTTCACTTTTACATATTTATTGTGATTACATTAATTAACAGGTATTTTATTTTAGCAGTAAAGGACAAACTATTTTTCCATTATTTCATGAAAACTTTATTCCCAATGGAATCAAGATTGTTGTTTCCATACTACCACTTCAATATGCCGATTGAGGCGGCCTCTGACAGGTTTTCCTGTTACAAAGTTACTTTTTGTTAATATTATCAATTCAGTTCCTGTTTAATAATGACTTCCTGGAATTAGCCATTTAAATATTTCAGTTTAAACAATGCTTTTACAACTTCTTATAACTATCCATAACCACATATACTATACTTTATCTTCACAGAACACATTCTGTTATTTAGTGTTACCTCCTATAATTCTTTCTACCAGTTTTATTTTACATTCTTCTTTTCCAATTTTATGAAAACTAGCTATTTTATCTTAGGATAAAAACACTCCCTTAGCCAAACATTTCAAATTTTAGTTAGCACTGCCACAAACCTTTTATTTTTTCTGTATTCATTTAAGTTTCACATTCCATTTGAGTAAAACTCTTTTAAGAATTTTCATTTGTTAATTTAATATTACCATCTGGAGGTATTAAAATATACACTGACACAAAACAAACAAACAGACACAAAAAGAGCTAAGACACACCAACAGAAACATAAAGCTTATTAATTTGACTCATAATTTATACTTCTTTGCTATGGTTATTTCTAAGCTCTCCATTATTTTATATATCTGATTTTTACTGCTTTTAAGATTTCCTCTAGAATTTGTGTTGCCTGTAATATGCAATCTCACTCTTGGAAACATTTTTATTAGTAACCAGCAACCAGTTAGGAAAACTTGAGCAGTATGCATGCAGTAAAGCACTAATTTAGCAGTTTAGACAGACAGAGACTTAACACATATATTTTTGATTACTATTTTTTAGGAGTACATTTAGACAGAATCAACATGCAGGAGTAAGCTATTTATTCAAAACTGAAAGTTCCTTTTAACACCCTGATAAAAATTCTTATCAAAATAAAAT
>JAQZBX010030262.1:0-26884 GCA_029593785.1 Cabassous unicinctus | reverse complement strand
GAGTAGGAGAGAGGTGCTCAATCTCTTGCGCCACCTCAGCTCCCTGGTCTGCTGTGTCTCTTATTGTCTCTCCTCTGTGTCTCTTTTTGTTGCATCACCTTGCTGCGCCAGCTCTCTGCATGGCCCCGCACTCCTGCGTGGGCCAGCACTCCTGCGCGGGCCAGCACTCCTGCGCGGGCCAGCACTCCTGCGCGGGCCAGCACTCCTGCACGGGCCAGCATTCTGCGCTTGCCAGCTCGCTGTGCGGGCCAGCTTGCCTTTCACCAGGAGTCCCTGGGAATCAAACCCTGGACCTCCTATATGGTAGGTGGGAGCCCAACTGCTTGAGCCACATCTGTTTCCCAAGAAAAGTTATTTTTGAAAATGTCAATTCACATCAGTTCTGCTGAGGAAAAAAACAATTAGGCCCAAGGAGAACCCAGTGAGAGGAGGCATTGGCTCCTGGGGTTTGAAATGGTGGTATCATATCAGGGGATAAAAATGAGGGGATCGCAAGGAAAAGCTGGCAGGAATTTCTGGTGCGGCTATCTTCTTCTGCCATTGAATTTTCTCTGCAGAGTTCTACTTTGTTCAGCCCTTAAAGGATTTTTGTTTGATTTCTTTCAGGCATGACTCTTTTAATAGGTTTATAATATAGAAATTTTAAAGTTAAATGGAACACGTCATCCAATAAAAGATAAAGAAAATGAAGATAAATTTACTCATTAAATAAATGGAATTTAGAGAAAACTTTAACATGAATCTTGCAGACAACGAATGTGTCCCTGTAAGTCAGTAATTTTTAACTTCATTGCTTTGTTTCAAGTTCTGATATGAAGTGCATTACAAGTAATTTGTTACCAATCATAAAGTAAAGATGAATGCAAAGATCTTGCTTTATATTTCTAAATATAAATTAGAGTGGAATTAAAGTTGTATTAGGATAGGGTAGGCTTTGTGCAATAACAAAGAACCCTCAAAATGTCAGTGGCTTTAAACAGCTAAATCTTATTTCTTGTTTGTACTGTATGTCCACTGTGTATAATCTGGGAGCTCTGGTCCAGGTTATTTGTGCTCAAGAATGAAAACTGATAGAACCTCATCATACAGAATTTTGCTAGTCACTGTGGAAGGGAGGAGGAAAGGGGAAAATCACTAACAGACTCTTAAATGTTTCCACATGGAGAAGGCACACCACTTCTGTTCACATTTCATAGGCAAAAATAAGACACATAGACTTGCCTAACATCAAGAGGGGGAGGAAGCATGCTCCTACCATGTGCCAGGGAGAAGAATTAGAATATTGGCAAATAGCCATGGCTACCATTGAGGTTAAACTCTTCACCGCTGTGATTCTCCTTCTCTTGCATTCTGTGAGGGTCATAGGAGGGTGGAGGTGAGGCTCATGAGCAGGAATTGTGCCTAACCCACATGCCATTTACTGCTGCCATTGTGGTAGGCCCTGGGGACAAAGGTTGTGAACTCCTGGCTCACATAAGGAGGGGAGACTCAGCTGTACTCTTCAGCTGCTGTGGTTTAGAAGATCCCTAACTTGTTCAGTGGGGGAGAAGAAGGAGGAGAGGAGGCCTTCCTACCACAGAGCTTCTGGGAGTCCCTCCATCACTGATGCAGACTTCTAGCAGCAATATTCTAAACCTTTCCTCTAAAAGATTTTCCAAGTCTCATTCTCAGCTAACCAGTTAGAATCTGATGTTTGAGTATACTACCTTGCAATAAGCTTTTGATCCACATTCTTGCCTAAAAGTTCATATTTATTCAGCACTTATCATGTGCCAGCCAGTGTTCTAAGCACTTGACATGCATTACTCATTTAATTCTCATACTAATTCGGTGAGGTGGGTTCTGCCATTATCCCCTTTTGCAACTGGGGTGCAGAGTGGGTAAGGAAAATGCCAGTAAGTAGGCGAGCTGGGATTTGATTCCAGGTAGTCTGCTTCAGATCCTACTGTATGGCTTCTTGGCTACTAGCACAGTATTGTATTTGGACAAAGAGTTCCATTTGACTGTGGATATGAATAATGAGATGTTCAATAATTCCAATAGCAACTCACAGAAATCCTGGAGGACTGAAACCTCACAACCTTACACTCTCTATTTAAATTATCAGTACAAAACTTATGCAGATGTACCAACAGCCCAGCAGATACCTTTATTTTCTACAGAAGATGGCAAAGCAAACTTACATGATTGAGTGATAATAGAGCCTTTGTCATGACCAGCAGATGACTGGCTGTTAAACTGAAGAACTATCCATGCTTTAAAGAAATACAGATTTCTAATACCACGTATACACATAGATAGTGAAGCTTATAGAATGCCACAGAAAATTATTATTGCAAAAATAAACCTAAAAGTTCGTCAAACAAAAGGGGTGCTATCCAGGAATCAATGCTAAAACCATGTGAAATAACTTTATATACATTTTGAAGTAAACCATGTAGAGAACTTATCCAGTGATGCACTCTTAAAAGAAAGGACTAATTTATAGTTGTTGCCAGTTTCTGTGGTATAAGTACTTCCACCATGCCAATTTCAAGTTATCAGTGTGATTTTACTGAACAGAGTTGGAAAGAGATGCTAAGAATTGGTTCACATGAAACAATATGAGCCAGCTTCAGCACACCAGTGACCCTAAATATGAGAAAAAAGCCACCTCATAGCTCAGGTTTGCAAAAAATGTGTCAAGGTTTGAAACATCTTAACTTGAATTGTATTAATTATTTTTGTTTCTAAAATCAGTGAAACCAATTCTTTTCAAACACGTCCCTGGCATCAGGAATTCCTTCTATGCTGCTGTTTGGTTGCTCTCTGGGGAATTTACTGAAACTGCTATGGAGCTGAAATTACCAAGAATTTCAACTCTGAAAGAGAGAGAGAGACTAGGATGTGAGACCCTGGGAGCCAGGAGTCCTGGGTGCTACCTGTGACCCTGCTGGTGAGTAGCTGTGATTTGGAGCACATCACTGAACTTGAAGTGAAGACACTTTTAGATCCTTTCTGGTTCCAACAGTCTATGGTTTTAAGTCTAGGTGAAGGGGATGGTGAGAAAAGCATAAGGTAAATCAATGGAAAGGTGGCAGAAATTGGAGAAATAGGCAAAATAAAATAAAATAAAATAAAATAAAAGACTGAGTGAAGGTCTTGGGAGAGACATATGGAATAGAACCAAGAGAAAGATGAGGAAACTAATATTTATTGAGAACCTACTATGTGCCAGTGATTGTGAGAAGCACTTCTTTGTTTATGCTGTCTCATTTAATTTCCAAACCAACCTCATGAGCAGAGGAAAAATGAGCCCAGAGTTCAATTATTAGCTCAAAATCACTGTGATGGTTAATTTCATGTCTGAACTTGGCTGGATTACAATGTCGAGATGTTTGGTCTAGCCAGCACTGGCCTGATGGTTACTGTGTGTGCGTTTTGTAGGTAGAGTAAATCATCTAAGGTTGATTACATGTACAATCAACAAAGGGGATTGCCTCCAGCAGTGAAAGGAGTCTTCTCATCCAATAAGTTGGACGCCTTAAAGGGAGAACTGAGTATTTTACCAGTTTTATCAGAGTGACTGTGCATTGGGGAAAAGGAAACGATCAGACATTTCAGAGATTACTGGAAACTGGCTCTGAACTGACATTAATTTCAGGAGACCCCAACATCACTGTGATCCACCAGTCAGAGTAGGAGTTTATGAGGTCAGGTAATCAACGGCGTTTTATCTCACATCTGTTTCATAGTGGATACAGTGGGTCCCCAAACCCATTCTGTGGTTATTTCCCCAGTTCTGGAATGCATAATTAGAATAGATATATTTAGCAACTGTCAGAATCCCCCATTGGATCGCTGACCTGCGTAGTGAGGGCTGTTATGGTAGGAAAGGCCAAGTGGAAGCCATTAGAAATGCCTCTACCTAGCAAAATAGTAAACCAATATCAATACACCACACTGTTGGCACCAAAGTCTGAATTAGTCAGGGTTCTTGAGAAACAGAAAAGAAGAATTTCTGTTTCTACTTCAGCTAGCCTGTTTCTTCCGAGGAATTCAGTGTCACCATTGAGTTCCCAGCTTGTGACCTGCCCTACGGAATTCAACTTTGCCAATCTCCACAGTCATGTGAGCTACTTCCTGTAAAGAATCCCTTAATATTTACATATGCTTAGCCTGTTGGTTCTGTTTCTCTGGAGAACCCTGACTAATACAGTTATATTTCTAGGGAGTGGCTGAGCTGGAGTTCCAAACAAGGTCTAAACAAACTGTAAATCCCTTGTTCTGTGTTTTGCACCATGCAGTGCTGCCTAAATGGGCAGGAGGTTTGAGAGGAATGTTAGATTAAGAAAGTTGATCTTTTTCACTGCTCTTTACCTGCTGAAGTCATTCAATTTCAAGAGGCTCCAGTTTGAATAAGATGACTAAAGCAGTCCAATAAGGCAGAAATTATCCTGTGGGATGAGGCATTCATCCCCAGAGCAGTAGAACCCTGAGGGTTGGGTAGCTTTGGCCCTGGGTTGGAGGAAAGGGTTGCCCCTTGGATCTCTCTGATGGAAGAGTAAAGTGGCAGAAAGTGGGTGTGTGCTGGGCCTGAACTTAAACATCCAGGCTGGGAAAGACATAAGAAGCAAGAGAGCGAGAGCGAGAGCAAAAGAAAAAACAGAGCCAGTGATGTTGAAGCAATGCCCAGTAAAGACTATGCCATCAGAACACTGATTTTCAGTCTCTGCACCTGGCTTAAAATCAAAAGTTGAATCAGACATCTGCTTTAATGAGTAAGAAAATATTGATTAAAAGGGCCAGGTTCCCTCAGCTCCCAGCTCTGGAATCTCACTGCTTTGATAGCACAAATCGATACGTTCTTGTGAAGTTTAAACTCTGATATGTGAAATAGGGACTGCACCAGGGTCCAATAAGAGCTGCTCTTAGGGCTGAACAGGAGCACAGAGCAGAGAAACTGAGGCTGGCCCTGGCTCAGGGAAAGCACATTAACCACTCCAGCAGTTTTTATTCAGGGTGCGGAGATCTGGGTGAGTCTGGGTAGCCTCCCAAGCGGCCTCCTTTTATGGACTGACCCGGAAGGGATTTGATTCCATGCACATGCTGTCTTTGTAGTATTATACAGGCATGTATGGATATATTTCTGTATTATATACAGTAAGAACAATGAACTTGAATTAAGGCACAGACCTTACTCTGTGTGGCAGTTTGATATAGTTATGAATTCCAAAAATAGATATTGGATTATGCTTGTAAACTCATCTGTTCATCTGGGCATGAGTAAATTATGATTAGGGCTTTGATTGGGCCACGTACATAGGGTGTTGAGCCCCGCCCCTTGGTTGGTGGGGAATCAAAGACAAAAGACATGGCAACAGAGTTGGAGCTTTTGAGTTGGAGTTCTGAAGCTGAGTTTTAATGCTGGAGCCTGGAGAAGCAAGTACACAGGGGAGCTTGGTCATGAGGAAGGAGAGAAAGCCCCAGGAAGAGGTGAGCCATTTGCCTGATAGTCTACAGCTGACCTTGTGGAGGAACCAGAAAAGCGGAGCCTGGAGAGAAACGGAGCCCTGGAAAGAGAGGAACCCAAGAAGACTGAACCCTGGCAAATGTCCGCAGCCATCTTGCTCCAACACATGGCAACAGACTTTGGTGAAGGAAGAAAATTATGCTTTATGACCTGGTAACTGTAAGCTTCTACCCCAAATAAATACCCTTTATAAAGACCAGCAGATTTCTGGTATTTTGCATCAGCACCCCTTTGGCTGACTAATACACTCTGCCTTTCCCATTCTGGGGGGGTTGGAGGTCTAAAGCTAAAGGAGTCTGCTCTGTTCATAGATATGTGCACATGACTTTCATTCTTTCTCACTAAAACTGAACTTGAGCTGGAGAATGAACAAAGACTTTGGAATCAAACAGACCTGTGTTCAAATGCTATCTCCACAACCCCACCATCTGTGTGACCTGGGGAATTCATTTAACCTTGCTGAGCCTGTTTTCTTTGCAGTGAATGTAGATAACAGTGGAGTCTACCTCCTAGGGTTGTTTCAGGGATTCAGTAGGATCCTGCACAGAGGATGTTTAGCGGAGTGCCAGGTGTGTAGTAAGCACTCCATAAATGGAGCCCTATACTAATCCCAATAATTCCTCTAGGTTACTAATAACCTTATTTGCTTATGTAAATGTCACAGCACCAGTTGGGGTCTGAACAAATGGAGAAATAAGCAGTAACTCTATGTAAGTGACTCTTAAATCTCTGTACCTTCCATTTCTGGTTTCTATACCCAAGTCAGCGGTTAACTAGCTTCAGGAAGGCCTCCTGTTCATCCATTCCCCATCACCTAAAGTGTAAGAGAGTCACAGGATGTCATCTCTGTCATTGGCTGTGAGACCTCCAGGACAGATACTTTTGGTTTCCGGGCATTAGTTTCCTTACCTTCAAAAAAGGTATGTTTGTGGGGGAGGGGAAGTTTGTAGGGAATTTTATGTCCCTAAGCTCCCTCTAGTGGGACCATTTCTGTATGATTTCATGTTCTATTTCCTGGGACTGTGCCTTTTCCTCTTAAGGCCTGTCTAGGATTTGAAGAACATCTCTGTCTTTTCCATAGTCTTCTCTTCTTCCAGACTGGGGTTTTCCCTGGCAGCTGCTGCCAATTTCTTTCTACCTTCTTGGGTTTCATTACTTGCCACTCAATGACTACTTCTTCATGAGTAATTATTTTTCTGTCTGATATAACTCTTGCCCCCACTCCCTGTTCCTCCTTCCCCAAACTCTGCCTTTGTGTTTAAATGGCAAAGAGTGCATTTTGGGGGTTAAATGACCCTAAAGAGTGCGTCTGTTGTGGAAGTCAATGGAGGAAAACAGGATATTTTGCTGATGTCAAACCAGTTCCTTCTTCTAAGCTGCTTATTAATTTCTGCATGACTTCTTTCCAATGGAAATAAAAAGAAACAGTTCCTCAGATGACAGTACCAGGAACAGATGTTCTTAAAAACAAACAAGGGAATGTAGGGACACTGTGTCTTAGTTTCCCAGTTGTGATCATGAATACCACATAATGGGTTAGCTTAAGCAACGGGAATTTACTGGTTTACAGTTTTGAGGCTAGGAGAAGTCCAAAATCAAGGTGTTCACAAGGTGATGCTTTCTTCCAGAAGACTGTGGCTTTCTGGGGCTGGCTGCCAGTGATCTTTGGTCCTTGGCTTTTCTGTCACATGACAATACACATGGCCTTGACTTCTCCTTTCTATTCTTGGTTCCATTGACTTCTAGCTTCTACTTCTCTCTGTGGATTTCTCTTCGTAAAGACTCCAGTGACAGGATTAAGGTACAACCTCATTCAGCTGGGCTACTCCTTAACTGAAAATAACATCTTTAAAAGGTACTATTTACCATGGATTCACATCCTCAGGAATAGATTAAGATTAAGAACATATTTCCCACCCACCCCGCCCCCAACTGGGGTACATAATTCAGTCTACTACACCATGGATTACTTAACTGATTGTGTTTCTCTCTTTTTTTTGACAGCTGGAAATCTGAAAGGCAGATTTTGTGGCTCACTTCTAGCAAGAATTTTTGTGGCAAGAATTTCATATCTTAATCTCTACCCTGAGTTTGTTTTAGTTTTCCTCAATTTAGTTTTTCCTAATTCAAATTTCTTGCTCATTCACTGTAAAAATTCTGTTGTATTTTTGAAAGTTATGTCATGTAACTTGTAAGAGTAGGATGAAGTCTAAGCATAAATAAATACATTCTGTGTGTTTTGTGTAGTTGAGTGCTTTGCCCAACCTCAGGGGAAAGCAGTCAAAGAACGCATTCTGAAAGAGGGTGCTTAGAAGATATACTATAGCATCTACTAATTGTGTAGTCTAGTCAATCATGAAATCTCCAAAATGGGATGTGGCTGGAGATCAGAAGTTGTAGAGATGAATATAGAAAACTTATAGGGAAGCAGATGTGGCTCAAGTGATTGGGCTCCCATCTACCATATGGGAGGTCCTGGGTTCGATTCCCAGGGCCTCCTGGTGAAAATCAAGCTGACCTGTGTGGCGAGCTGGCCTGAGTGGAGAGCTGGCCCATGTGGAGTGCTGGCCTGCGTGGAGTGCTGGCCTGTGCAGAGAGCTGGCACAGCAAGATGATGCAACAAAAAGAGACACAGAAGAGAGAGACAATGAGAGATGCAGCAGATCAGGGAGCTAAGGTGGCACAAGAGATTAGATATCCTCTAAATAAATAAATAAATAAATCTTTAAAAAAAAATAAAAGAAAACTTCATAAGACATCTATATCAGTATGGCAAAAATTTGCCATACAATGTAACCTAGGAATTGGAATAAAATCCCATTATATTCCTTTCAGGGGGAAGAAATTAGAAGGTCCATATACGCTAGGGGTAGGAATCTTGGGGACATCTTAGATTCTGTCAATCACAGATATTTCTTATAATTTAATATCAGATTTTGTCTCAATTGGAAGTAAGTACTTCCTGTGTGACTCTGGCCCTTCTTTTAACCACTATTGTCATATTTTGAGCCCAAGAGCATCCACCATGAGTAAGAAGCACATCAAGATTTCTACTCACCAATTCTATGAACTTAAACACTGTGACCTTCCTACTTCTGGTTTTGACCTAATTCTGGCCAATCTCTGCAGATTTGTCTCAATCTATAGAATCAATCTCTTGTCTAGTCTGACTTTGGGCACCTATCTCGTCCCCATCACCACTATTACCATGTGCTTTGCCATGTGACAGAGGAGTCCAAGGTATCGCCTTGATTTGGACATATTCATAGGTTCAGAACTAGAAGCTTGTAAGCTAATAAATTCCCATTGCTAAAAGCCAAACCATTTTATGGTATCTGCTTTGAGCAGCTTAGCAAAATAGCACACCACTTTTACCTTTATTTTAGTTGCTAAGCTGCCAAAAGCAGATACCATAAAATGGGTTGGTTTTTAAAAGTGGGAATTTATTAGCTTACAAGCTTATAGTTTCAAGGATGAGAATAGCATCCAAATCAAGGCATCATGAGGTGATGCTTTCTCCCTGAAGACCGGCTGCTGGTGATCCTGGACACCTCTGTCATATGGCAAGGCACATGGTGGTGTCTGCTGGTCTCTCCCTTCTCTTCTGGGTTTCATTGCTTTCAGCTTCTTGTTTCCATGGCTTTCTCTCACTTTGAATTTCATTCTCTTGTAAAGAACTCCACTAATAGTAGTAAGACCCACCTTGATTGATGTAGGACGCACCTTAACTGAAGTAACCTCATCAAAAGGTCCTATTTAAAATGGGTTTATATCCACAGGAACAGATTAGCTTTAAGAACATATTTTTCTGGGGTACATACAGCTTCAAACCACCACAACCCACTACCCCTAAACAGTGCCTGAGTCTTTGCTCTGCTCACAACCCATTTTCTTCCATGGTCCATTGTCCATTGTAAGGGCAGTAGATGTATTTTAGTAATGAATCTTTGTGGAGACTTAAAAATATTGGGACTCAAGGAGATAAGGTTATGATATGGATTAATAGGCAAGGTGTTTAACAATTTCATCAGGGCCCCCTGTGTCTTTCTAATTTCTCCAGGTGGGTTGCCAACTACAGAATCCAATTCCTTTCTCTTGTATCTTCTCCTAAGAGAAATAGTGAGATCAGCAAAATGCTCTCTAGGTGGTTTGCTTCCAGTGACTGTGTTTAGAGAGTAAGAATGTCCTCCTGACACCTGGACCCTTTTGGGCTTCAGGGTGGAGGCTGAGCAGTCATTGCAAATCTCTCCTGATCTTAAGCCCACAGAATCCAGCTATGCCCAGAGACAAAGAGATTGTGCCCATCACTTGTTATTGGTGATCCAAGCCATCAGACTAGCAGCATTTTCTTGTAAGCAAAATTCTGCTTTCAGAATAATGCAAACTCTCCAACAGTAGGACATTTCCTCTTGGATCTGTTTCTCTGCCAGCTAATTGAACCTTCTAGATATCACCAGATATCAGATATTGCCTCCTCACATATCTATATAAACTGCTGGTATCAGTGTGTGCTCATTTTCCAGGTCTGGGAGTACAGTAGGGATATAACCCATAATATCCCCAGGAGATCTGAGGACAGAAAGCTGGTTTTGGGCCATACATTCTAGTAGACATATTATATATCTTAGTGTCCTGCCTGCTTCACAAAGCCCTTTGTTCTTAAACATACCATTGATGTTCCCACAAGAATTATGTTTTTTTTGAATTTCAATCCAAGTTCACAGACCCCTTATTAAGAACTCCTTCTCTAAATACAAGGGGGCCTGGCAAATGCAGTTCACCACCATTTTACCCACAAAGAGGAACCAGGCTTGTGAGCATCTAGATATCTCTGTCACACTTTGGAAAGCATAATGGAGCCCACCCTTGAGTAGCTGAAATAAAGCTTCTAAATGTCTGATAATACAGGATCCAAACAAATGTCACAAAACTAATTAGTCCAAGGCCAACGAGCTTTAGCTGCAAGAAATAAACTATAAGGCCTGGAACTATACTCACTGCCAATTCTCAGTGGAAGAAAACCAAAAAGAAACAAGTACAACACAGGTATCAGTTGAATCTGATTTCATATTCATTATGATGAGAAGCTAGCTATGGGATTTTGAGCTGGACCCAGAAGCTAAGAAGAAAGTACCCAGAGATTAGTCACTCCAGTGTTCCAGAAAAAGGGATGCTCTCCTTTGTCCAGTTGGCACTGGAACATTAAAGAACAGGATGATATAGGACCTTGTTAAAGAGTCATCTAGGGAAACTTGAGACTTTCTGAAAAGATGAAGTAATTCTTCCTCTTCAATTTCCCATGTAACAGTAATATCCACAAAAGCACATGGTTATTGAGTGCTTACTCTGGGCCAGGCATTCCCTGCATTATTTCATTTAATCTTCACAAAACCTGAAGAGGTAAGCACTATTATCCTTACTTTACAGATGAAGAGCTCAGACATGTAGAATTAGAGGAACTCTCCAAAGTCTCACAGCTGATAAATAGACTGAGGTGTGCCTAACTCCTGGATCTATGTGCGGAGGACAATGCTTGGAAGGTGTCAGTGCAAGGTCTTGGAACTTATAAGAATTCTTATTAAGAAATCATGAAATGATAAGATTTCTGAGATTTGCTTCAAATTAATCCTGAGTGGTGGAGAATAAAGGTTGGGTGAATGGGTGAGATTGGCCACATGTTGAGTCTTAGTGAAGCTAGAGATGGGTACAGAAGGGCATGGTATTATTCTCTTTGCTTTGGTATATGTTTGAAATTTTACATAATATAAAAAAAGATTGGTGAATAGATATATGGTTACATATTTTAAGTTAAAATATACTTTTACGGCTTGACAAATAAAGAATTCAGATATTCATGCATGACCTTTCTGACACCCTGTGCACCTGTGTCTAACGGCGGGAGCTTAGCATCTTGCTCTCTGTGGAGAATGGCGAGGCGTGATGCTGGTTGCCAGTCACTCTTCTTGTATTTTCCCTTAAAGATGATGCCCGCATTTGCCTGTTTCAAGTTTCTTCTGGGTTTCCATATATGAAGATAGTCACACAGCCGCTGCCCTTTCTACTTGAAAACCTCAGCAGGTTTTTCTGTTCCTCACAGTTTGGCAATGGATCTTCTAAGGACCACATGAAACACCCTGAAAGATTTGGAGCAGATAGCAGGGAGCATTGGATGAGATGGATTTAAAGAGCCAAGACAGACAGTGGCTGTTATTTAGAGACGAGAAACAAATGTGAGAGTGGGAATTGAAAAGGGAGGAAGCAGAGACATCAGTTAAACTGTTTAAGGGAAAAAAGCCCAAAGTACATCGTAAAGGATAAAAATGTGGGCATTTATATCTTCATTAAGGAGTTTATTAATTAGAGTTGAGTTGTTAACTGGTTTATAGTTCCCTGGGACCAGGATGGGCCTCTAAGAGGAGCACTGGCAGAGAGCAGCCAGTCTAGATAATTATCATGATTTGCCTTTGGGGTTTGCCCCAGCTTCACAGACAACTTAATATCTGGCAGCTAGGTGAACAGGTCTGGGCTGCATCTACCCATTAGGGAGGATAGATTCCTAGGCTCTTCCTGACTTGTTGCCAAAGTGGGCTCTTGCCCTCTTTTATTAGCAGTGAGAGAAAAGCTGAGTGGCTTTACCTGGCAAGGGCCCAGGACCTCTGAACGCTCCTTTCCCTCTCCCAGACGCTAAGTGCCCATGCAAACTCTGTGCCTCTAAGTCAAAGTGACACAGCCAAGCACTCTGCTCCTTTGGTCAACAATAGCGAAGACTGAATGGTGTTTTTCATAGTTTGAGTAGAGCCCTTTTTGGTTTCGTGTGTCCCATTTGTAGTCCCACGTGTACGCATTGCACTTGATGATTGTATTATTCTCATTGGCTCGTGACTCTTTAGTCCTCCCTTAAGGGGTGGGGGTGGAGGGGAGAAGAAAACAGACCAACAATGGCCAGGAAGATAACGTCCATGTGGGAAGCCACAGGGTGGAAAATAGTAGAGAAAGAAGAAACTAGAGAAAATAGTAGAGGAAATAGAGCATGGTATGAAATGGAGAGTACATGTACCTAAAGACAATCAAATTACAGTTTCTAGATGAACCCTGGCCTGTGCAAATAAAAATACACCAGGGAGTGGATTTGTCCTGTGGGTCTTAAGCTTGGGGCTGCTGGCGTTCACTGCCACTCTGGGGACCCACCTGGTGCTTTCGTGGGACTGTCACCTGGGCCTCCCCAGTCCTAGGATGTGAGTCTGGGTGGGGTGTCTGTAGCTCAGATCTGGGTGGGGAGTATCCCCTGCTGAGGGACACAGATTCTCTTCTCTCATTCCTGCTCCTAGTGAATCCCAAGTGCCTGTGTGAGATGCTGAATTTCCTGCCGCACCAGCCTGATCCTCAACTGCAAAGGTGAACCGTGTCTTTAGTGTCCAATCCTTACCCCCTCCCTATACCCATACTTACTCTCCCCCTGGCTCTACGTCTCTCCTCTTCCCCTGTGCAAAGACTGCGCCTTGGTACTTTCTAGACTCCAGCACATGATTAAATACACTGATCTACATTAATGTGCTAAAGGCTGAAAGTTGTCCTTTTTCCAGTTGTTCCTATGGTTCATGGAAAGATTAAGACTTAATCTGAAGGAATTCCCTTTAATAGTAGATTTTCATATATTTTAGCACTAGGGTAGTGAATATATTTTGTGAACCTGGTAGAAGTCATGTAGTGGATTCTGTTGATTGCCTCACTCAACCTTCATTTCACTCTCCCTTATGGTGAGGTTAGAAAGCTAAAACTGACATTTTCAATACTTCTTTACTACTAGGGTTCTGGATGTGAAAAGATTCTTCCAATTAGATGTGCCTGTGTCAGCATATAGAAGGTGGGATGGAGGAGGAGGCTATCATCCTGCCTCCTTTGTCTATTTCTGCTGGCAAGAATGTTGGGAAATTAATTGTTCCTGCATTAATAATTTAGTGTCTAATCTCCAGTTTCCTGAGTATTAAGAGGCACCAGTGTTTATAGCAGTATTGTTTACAATAGCCAAAAGGTGGAAACAGCACAAGTGTCATCGATGGCTGAATGGATACCAACAAGATGTGGTAAATCCAACAGCCATAAAAAGGAAGGAAGTTCTTATGCATACTACAATATGAATAAACCTTAAAAACATTATGCTGAGTGAAATAAGCCGGGCACAAAAGTACAAATATATGTTTCCACTTTATATGAAATATCTAGAATAAGCAACTTCATTAGTTATCAGGGACTAGGGGAAAGGGCAATGAGGAATTATTGTTTAATGAGTAAAGAGCTTCTGTTTGGGATGATGAAAAAGTCTTAGTAAATGGAAGGTGGTTGATGGTAGCACAACACCGTAAAAGCAAGGCCACTGATTTGTACACTTAAAAATGGCTAAATGGCAAATTTTATGTTATATATATGTTATATATATGTCATAACAATAATTTTTAAAAAAATAGTTATTTCTACAATAAGAAAATAAAACTTACATCTCTCAATTTAGATAAAAATTTGCCTTGTACAATATATTTTTAAAATACAGTTTTGTTTTCTATTTAGGGAATGTGGAAAACATCTATTTATAATGCCTTTGGAAGGATACCGTGTTTGCATTGTATGGTCTTCCTGATTCTTTTGGGCTACAGATGTTGAGAGGAATTCCATGGCATTTGCATTTCCAATAAATCAGTGTTGCCTAAATGGGCCTTCCATTATTCAGCTTTCTGACATCTTATGAAAAATGAGTAGAGGGGCAAGAATTCTTGCCTGGCTAGTTTCCACAATGCAGCCATTTAACACTATCTCATCCAAAATAATGTATACGTCATCCAAATTAAACATTTAGTCTACTTCCTCAGTCGACTGAAGTACACATCTAAAACTTCCACAAAGTTATGGATGAATTCATAAACAGCCATCTCATTCTCAGTGTCATTAACTCCAGCCCAACAAAGAGAGCTGCATACTAACGGTATATCAACTAAAAATCCTGATATTCAATGAAGGAGCATTGTTCATTGGATCGAGAGAGACAGCTCTTTATGACTTCTGTTTCCAGAATATCTGCTTATTATTCTCCAGGTGTTCATAGTACTTAGAAAGTCGGGTCTGTTCCTTGTTTATTCACCATGAGGGAAAATATTATCTTTTTTTTCCTCCTGGCCAGTTTTTTTCCAAATACAGTTCAAAATTTATGGCAAGAGTGGTTGTAAATGGAGACTGTGAGGCTCCACGGGCAGTGGTCCTGGCGATGTCTCTTCCTGGGGGCCCGGTCACGCTTTCCCGCAGAAGATTACTTCCCAACCCTCCTTAGCAGCGCGGTGTGGGCTTCCTTGTGGCAGCCATTTTGGTTTTTAGAATCAGCGATGACTTCTCGATCCTGCTACCTGATTTTTGGGCTCCAGCTACCGGGATATGATAATTTTGCATTTTTAGCTCCAGTGCCAGCCTTAGAGGTGGATCAGTTTTGAATTGTTCTGGGAATCATTTGTGGAGACCCAGGTTGGAACCTGATCCTTCAGCCCTCCCATCACAGTTGCAATCTTCGAATTCACTGCATTAAATCTTTTTCTGGTTAACATACCTAAAGTGGTTCCTACTTTCTATGCTAACCTTGACTGATAGATCCTTCACATGGTTTATACCACACTTACTCCTGAAGCTGGTCCTGTTCCTGGATGCTTAATCCTATGTTTGACATGACAATAAAGATAGGAAATAAGGCCCCCTTTCAGAGAGAAGACATGCAAATGTGGGAACTAAGTGCCACAAATTGTGGCACTGACTTGAGCCAGGTGTTCTCTGCTATGACTATCACCAGTGTCTCGTAGAGGGTTTCGGTGGTCACTGCATATCGTACTGGCAGACAGAGCTCTTCTTGAGCTCTCTTGGTGCTAGAGATAAAGCTCTTTTGGCAAGTAGATGATGGGAGCTTAAATAGGTGGTGGCTATGTGAATTTGCCCATTGCCCAATGATTTGCCTGTTGCCCTGGCCCTCTCAATTGTTCATAGTTCATTGAGGGTAATGCAGTCATCTTCCCTAGGACGGAATGCACTTTGGTGTGGGAATAATTGAGTTGGTAATGGGAAGGTGGAAGTGTTGTTTTGTGTTGAAATATTCATTTCTCCCACAACTGTTGAGTAAATGTAGCCATTAGTGTATGCATACAATCTTCCTTAATCCTCTGAGTATTCGCACCGCAGGTAGAGATTGCCTGCTGAGAAACATATTTGAGTGAGCTGAGCATTTTTAAAAGGAGCATGAATCTGTTCAGCTTCTGTGGAGGCCAGAGTTATTCTCCTGTGTTCAGCATGAATCCAGGGGACTTTGAGAGAGCCCGAGCTGTGAGGCTGCTCTAAATTTTGAGCCACCTGCTGAACTCAGCTTCCCTTGTGTAGCAGCTGCAGATGAAGATACTCCTGATCAAACAGTAGCTAAAACATAGAACATCATGGAAAGTTTTGGTGCTGTCACAGGGGGATGCCTCTGAGGTCTTTTAGGCATGGGGACACTCAAAGGTAGCATTAGTTTTTGTACTAAAGGCATCACTCTTTTTAAGATAGTCCTGTAACCTTTTTTAGTTTTTTTTTTTTTTGGTAGAAATTCCTTCTCAAATGTTTGGTTGCCTCTCAGCAAATGAGTTCATAGAACAAAATCCCCACTTACTCTATACTTCTATTTTATTTGTTTCATTTAATTGACACTAAGATAAATGGTGGTTACTATGTACCAAATAGTAACTCAATTCTTATAACGACTATTAGAGGTAGGTACTATTATTTTCCCTTTAAAATGGAAAAACTAAGGAACAGAGATGAAGTAACTTATTCATAGCCACACAACTAACAAGTCAGAATTCAAAGCCAGGTAGTGGTCCCAGATTCCCTGCTCTGAATCGCTGGGCCATACAGGGATCATCTTTGCTCTCTTCTTTATCTCAGGGCAGCCCAGGGCCTGGGGTGCTACATATTGAACAGATTATTCACCACCAAAGGGGGCCCAGTCAGGGGTCTGTGGGGGATGGAGTTTAGCCTGTACTCTGTCCACCAGACCTTGTATTCTGGTGTGATGCAACCACCCAGAGGTGGAGGAGTCTTTCTGATTGGGACAAAAGTGCCATATGGAATAGCAGTGGCTCTCTCCAAGGTCACTCCTCCACCTATACACTGGCTCTCAGCCTTTCCTGTCACTTCCAACACCTTGTAAACTCAATGATTTCCCAAGCATGGGCAAGAATGTCATGCTGAATAACACGAGACTATACTTCATAGTATCTCTTCATTATCTGAATAAAAGCCTTTAGTATACTTGAAGGCAGCTTTAACTTTTCTTGCATATTCCACAGAACTAATATTAAAACCCTTTCATTATCTTCCTAGGTTTTTCCTGGGAATCTTTTGAAGTCCTCTATGTCCCTCTTAATTATAAAACTGCCCAGGAACGAAAAGCAAAGTCACCATAAAACTTAAAACAAAAGTATTAATTAAACTATGGACCCCAACTGCCTTTTATTGCATTGTTTCTACGGGAAAGTATGTTCTGAGTTTCATTTTAGGATGCCAGGAGAGGTTTTTCCTCTTACCCAAGGGGTTGGTAATGTCAGTAAGACCTGGAAAATTGACTGAAAAAAAAAAAAGTGCTGAAAAATGAGGTGGTGGCTATTTATGTGAGTTGGCCATGTGCAGTTGTGGGAAAGCTCTTCTGACTGGCCTCCCCAATCCATCCTTGCCATCCTCCAATTCATGACACAGGCAGCCAGATTGAGCTCTGAAAAATGCAAGTGTGATTATGGCACTACCCTTCTTAAAACTCCTGACTGACTTCTCATTGCTGTTAGGATAAGATCCTTAGCATGGCCTGGGAAATGACTGGTTCTTGCCCATCTCTTTCACTACACCTTGACCTGTTCTCCCCCTTTAGTCATATTGGTTTTCACTTAGTTTGTTCTAATGTTATAAGCCCTTTCCCACTATTGTGCCTTCACCTGTGCTTTTCCATTTATTAAGATGTTCTGTTCCATTCTCTTCATTTGGCTAATTGTCACTCATCCTGCATATCTTCAGATTAAATGTGACATTCTCAGGGAAAATGTTTCTGTACTGAAGACATTATATAGTTTTATCTTGCAGTACTTATTACAAGTTGAAATTAAATGAATTTAACGTCTCTCTTCCTGGGTAGACTGTAAGCTTCCTAGTAGACTGTAGGGGCTATGTTTGCCTTATTGTTTTCTTCTGGCACCTAAGTAGTGCTGAATAAATATTTGTTGAATGAATACATGAATGAATGAACTCATGAATGAATGAACCAGATTTAACTTGCATATGCTTCTGTTTTCTTTCCACACTTAGATTTCAAATTTCTTGAAGGCGGAGGCCATAATTTTACTAAGTTTTTGAAGGCTCTAAGCTGTCTAGCACAGAGTTTTGCAAATAGTGAGCCTCAATAAAGATTTTCTAGTTAAGTAATTGACCTGCCAAGCTCAGATGAATTGGTTAAGGTATGGAAATATAAGGAAAAGGTCAGGTTGAAATATATTGGGTTATTCTGATGAAAAAGTGCAATCTAGTGTCTCAAATTACAGTGATATACTGGTCCAACGATCAAGAAATGAGTAGATTATGACCTAGATTGAGCCCTCTATTTTCAACCTGATTGCTTAACTGATGGCTTTTGTATCCCCTAGAAGTGTTTGGTTAGTTAGGTAAAGTTGTTTGACCTGGGTTAGTAATAGCAGCTAATTGTATTTACTCTTTTGTTCCTGAGAGTAACTGGTATGTTTTTCATGAACTTGTTGATATGCCAAGGGCCACCTCTGGAAGGTAGCAGATTAAACACACTGTGATGATGAAAACAAGGTATCTCCGGTTTTAACTTTTAATTTGTTGTTTGTGGATGGGCATTAATTTTCCCGGCTACAGACCATATTTGTTATCTACACAGTTATCCCTTTTCAATTCTCTCCACTGGAAGAAGGCAGGGCAGAATCCTGAGCCTCTTGTTCAGAGGGGCATAAATCAATCCTTTTCAAGTCTATTGATTCTCACTTAAATTAGTCGAAAGCCTCATCTTTTCTTCCTTTCTACATTAAAAAATTTCTCTATGCTGGGAAGAAAGACAGGAAAGGACAAAAATAATGGAAATAGACTTTGCTGCCTCCTCCTCCTGCTCTTCCTCCTCACCACACATTTTTTCAAGCCCATCCTGGAACCCCTTGCATCATCTAGCATATTGTACTTTCCAAAGCCTTTCCACATGTGTTGAACTCCTATGCTTCTCTTCCAATCATTGCTCCATTTGTCTAATGAGGACTCCGAGGCTCAGAGAGGTGAAATGACTTAGCTAAAGCTATGTGGCCAGATAATGAGTGAAAAATGGGTGTCAGGACTTCTCTCTCTAGTTGCAAGGAACAAAAACTCAATTTGAATTAGCTACTAGCTTGGGAGAAAAGGAATATATTGCAGGGAACTTGGAGTTGTTCACAGAATGGAAGAAAGAGTTACAGAAGCCAGGTTAACTCTGAGGACTTCAGGAACTGGAATCAGAGAACTGAAGCCTGCAGGAATTTCTTGCAGCCCTTCTCTTTTCTGCTTCTTTTGGGGGTATTGGCATCATTGGGTCAAGCATCCCCATGTAGCAGGGGAAATGGTTGTCAGTAGGGCTTCTACAGTGTGCAGTATAGAATTTTGTTCCATTTAGGTGTCACAAATCATACTGTAGACATCAAAGATTTGCATATTTATTATGGCAGTTTTCCAGCAGATGGCACTCAAGTATCTTTTCTAACAAAAATCAGTAAAATGATTTGAGGAAGGGGGCACATTTGTCTATTTTGCACAAAGATACCTTAGGGACTGGCAGGGACCCTGTCTCTCAGCAGGTCTGCAGTTTGTTCTTACTGATTACAACTAAAGTAGAAAGTGATGCCTTCTACATACATGCTCTAGCAAAAAATCCTACAGAATGACTTTGATGGATCTGGAACCTTGGACCAACTATTTTCGCTGGGGATAAGGTTCCATGAGTGACCATTCAAACATCACTACTCTCCCTGTGGCTTTTTAGTGTATATACATTCACACACACCCTTCTTCCCATACAAAATTTCAAGATTATTGCTGCCTACATAATGCAATGAACCCATATGTAATCGCAGTGTACTTCCCACTCCTTCAAGGGAGTGTTCCAGAGTCTCACCCAGCTGCTGCATCTGGGGTCTTTGGGTGATATGTGTTTCTCTCATTCATGTCTGGATATGGCTCTTCAGTATTCTGAGTCCTTTGGGCATTGGAACTAATTTAACCATTTTCAACCCATCCAATATACAATGACATGGGGAAAACAGAATAGCCACAATAAAAATTCCTGTTTGGAAAAGGGGACAAAAAGTAAGCAACATTTCATGAGACAACTCCAAGGAATATACCATACTCCATTCAACAGGACTAGTAAGGCACATGCATTTTTGACACTCTGTCATGGTTACTGTTAGGTCTTTGACATTCTGTCCCCAGGAAGCTTTGCCTTGACCACTGTCTTCCATGGCTGCAGTAGATGGGGTACAGCCCATAAGAGACTGTACTTTTCTAGAAGTACAATTGCGGTCATTGTGATTACAGGGACCCGGGGATTGCCTTAGAGACTGAACAATTACAGGCATACAATTTAGGAGTTTCTCCAGTAAAACAACTCTTTTATAGAGCTAGTTGGTTGCCAACATTGAGTTCATTTTGAGGGTCTTTGTTGACTTCTAACCAACCAGAAATCTTGTTGTGTCATACTATTTGACTCTGGATCTTACCTTTGAAGCTTCTGTCTTCTAGAAACACACCCTACAGGACTTTGCCCATTCTTCTGTGGCCTCAGTTTAATAACTTCTCCCTTGGCCCCTGCCTCAGGGCAGCTGAACAATAGGCTGAGTTGGTAAAACAGAGCTCAATTGCTCTCTGTCCCCTGGCTGTGTCCAAATTATTTTCACTTTTTGATGGGAAAACCTACCACCCTTGCTTTGGGAAGAGTGCACAGCAGAAGAGTTGTTTGGGAGAAAGTCTGGGGCCCCTCTCCTTGTCAATGAAATAACTTCACTGTGGGGCAGAGGATTCATCTCTGACAGTTTTGCAGGGAGCATGGCTGTCTGCCCCTCAGCAACTCTGGATCAGTAGCTGTAGGCAGAAAGGGCCTCTGTTTCAACACACTCTCTCTCCCTTATTATTTCTTATCCACTTTAATAAGGGCCAACTTAGAATGAGGTTTTTTTTTTTTCTCCTGAAGGAGTTTACTGAAGGCCATCAGAATATTCTTCTACCAAGCCACTAAAACTTTACCATGATCTGTTTCCCCAGACACAACAGATAATAGTTAATGTCTGCTTTGTTTCTATATAAGGATTGCTGTCTTTCCAACTGGGAATGGATTTAATTCTCACTGCTGCCACCACAAATTGACTAATCTTGTTCTACTTTAAAAGTTCTCTCATGTATATCACCCCACTTCCAGATACTAATTTCTGTATTACACAGTAATCTTTGCGTAGTGAGAGAAACTCAGCTGGAAATAGCTTAAGTATAAAGGGGGAGGGAGGAACTTTTGGAAGGATGGTGGTGTAGTTCACACAGGAACTGCAGGCTCAGACAGCTCTGGAAATTTCTATGACTGGAACTGAGGAATTGACTCTCTCTCTCTCTGAATCTATCTCCTATTCCAGATTCCCTCTGTACATAGCCTTCATTTACTCAGACTCCTGGGAAAGCTACAGGAAGCTCTGGATCATATCTTTACAGTTCACAAGCAAAACAGAGAGATTCTTCTCTTACTGTTTTGGGAGAAAAATACTGGAGAAGGGCTTGGGTCTTCCTGTGCTTGGACTGATCACTGAGGCTGAGGGCCGGGGTCCTGTAATTGGCTCAGCCGTGCCAACCCGGGAGGCCTCAGGGTGGGGTGGGGAGCTGGGCAGGCAGACATTGCCGCCACACCAGCCCCTGGGTTGTCGACACAGAGCGCTCTCACCTCACCTTGCTGCTTTTTTGACATCAGTTAATTAACACTACAATCTGATATTGGGAATTCTCTCTGTATTGTAGTGATAATTGCTGAATTCTTCATTAGAATCTTGTTTGTTTTATGGGTGGCCAAAAATAAATACCCTAATACTTTTGAAACCAGCCTGGGAAATTGATGATTTCCTTTAATTTTTTTGTAATAATCAAGTTTATTTTTAGAGATGTTTTTGATTTACGGCAAAATTGCACCAAAAGTATAGGGAATTCTCATAACCGCCTGTCCCTGCACATAGTTTTCCCTTTTATTAACATCTTACATTAGTGTGGTACATTTGTTACAATTGTTTCTTTTAATGGTAAAAAATAAAAACCACTATCCATTATGCTCAGAGACAACCAACTTTTCTTTAAAGATACTGCCAATTTTTCTTACTGATCCCTTCCCTCCAGCTTTGGAAAAACAGTCACGTTCTGCCCAAATTATGCTTTTGATGAATGTGGACCCTGGATATTCAGCTGGGGCAGTGATCTACAGAGACAGCAACTGAAATGGCCAATCGCAGGAGCTACTACATCACGCCTGAGTGCAGGTGTGTGATTAACAGGAGGTGCTGAGATGTCAGAGCTGGCAAATTGGCGTCTTCCTTTCTCCTCACCTTAGCGATGCTTTAGGTTTCCCTGGAACTAAAATTTCTGCAGAAAGGTAAGCTTTGTCACAAACAGCTGCTCACTGGATACTTAGAATTGGCAGCTTTGCAGTGGGAGTTACTTTCTAAAGGTGTATTTCCTGTCTTTTGAGCTTGAGTGAACCCTTTGGGACCAGGAACAAGAGTTTGTACTTGGTTATGTGCCCACTCTTTCTAGAATAGTTTTGTGTACACAGAGAATGTTTAGCCAGGGTTGGAGGAGGGTTATTATGAAGGCATCTAAAGAGATGGAATGTTGGCACCACTAACTTTGTATAATAGAAGTCTGACTTAAAAAACTGTACAGAAAAGGATCCTCCTGAAGTAGGTGAATGAAGATCCATGGCTTATGGCATAAGCATTGATCTAGGAGCCAGAGGATACCTGGGCTCTCATTCTATTTCTGTCCCTGACGTATTTTTTGGGCAAGTCTGGAATATTTATTAATTCAACAAACATCGATTGAGGGGCTCTTATATGCTAGGTCCTAGGAGTGACACTGGGTCTCATGGACAAAGTTCCTTCCCTCAAGGATATTTTATTCTAGTGGAGAAATATAGAATATAAACAAGATAAGCAAGATAATTGTGGATGATCAAGTGTCCCATGAAGGGAGAGGGATGTGATGGAGAGTAACTGGGGAATCCTTTTAGGATAGGGAAGAAAGAAGTAAGATTGTATGGGAGTTAGGATCACAGGCTCTGGAATAAGACATATCTGAGTTTGCACCACAACCTCTTCCACTCTCCACCTGTGTGTCTTAAAGAGAGTTACCTAACCTCTCTGAGCCTCAGTTTTCTCATCTGGACCTACCTTATAAGGATGTTTTAAAGATTAAATTAAAAATACATGTAAAATACAGAGTAAGTACTGACTAAAATGTATTCTGGCCATTGTCCTTTGTCTTGTGACAAAATGATTTTGAATATCTCTTTTAGGTCTAAATTTCTATGATTTTGTGGTCCAATTTTCTTTCTTTCTTAAAAAAAGAAAAAGGAACTTTTCTGATTACTTTGCAGGTTCCAAAGGCTTTCAGTGAAATAGAAGATAGGTAATTGTCATTTCTAGTTAACTTTGCAGTCTTCCGAGCTGAGTGTCTTTAAGTAGGAAGAAGCAGCCATAAATCTTGCAAAGTTCAAAATCCATTACCTAGGGATATGGTTAATGTCTCCCATCTTGATGTGTAATTATCTTTTTAAGAATGGAGCTGGCTAAAGAAAACCTTGACTGATTTTAAAGAATTCCAAACCAAGCATTAAATCAATAGTTTTCTTAATTTAATTTATTGCATATGGTCCCAGGTGTGGGTGCGACAAACCGAAGGATTTATGGGATGAATAGAGTAAGAGTTTCCATTTCTCTGAATTTACCTGTGAGCAGATTGGAATGGATAATTTCTTACACCAGGCAGTTTAGAAGCCCTGAAGCACACATCACCTCACTGGGGGCAGGGCTAAAACGTCTAGTGCCAATGCAGGAGAACATTGCAGAACTCTAGACCAAGAGGCAGTTATCATGTGTTCTAATCTTGATCCTGCCACTTTCTTATTGCATGAATCTGTGCATCCCTCATCCCTACCCCTTGGCAAATATTTTAGGCACTCTCTATCTATAGATATTATACTATGAAATCCATTCCACAGTGGCTTCTTCTTTGGTTTCAAAGCATTATCCCCCAGAATACCTTTGCTTATATGTTTATGGAAGGACGAGTTTGTAAAAAAGCTCATCTCACTTATCAATTTATTCAGTTGGAAATGAAAGGTGCCAATCACCCACCATTGCTACTACTTTATTGGAGTTCTTGCCAAGTAAGAACAGACAATATGAACCAGATGAGGCTTGATTTGCAGCTTTATTAATTGACCAATAATGTTCCCCACCCCCCTTATAGTCCTGATGTAGTTGACTGTGTTGAAAGCCAAAACATAGACTAGAAGCCAAAATGGGGTTTCCTTCTCCTCCCCTGACCCTCCTCGAATTCAGGACAATTGGATGCATATTAGGGCTGGTGTGACTTACCCACTTATCCAATCACTGGTATGGAAGCTGGAGAACGGTCGAACTCCCTGGCAAGGACATTTCCTGGTGGACCAAATGCATAGTGATGAAAAAGAAAGGAGGGGGGAGTGTAGATCCCTGTCCTACTTCTGAGCCACCCACTAGCATGGAGTTCTGTGGGAGGAAGATCAGTGGCTATGGGAAGAGTTAGCTCTAGGCACACGGTCCACTTCTTTCCCCTCTCTTGGTTGCTTTTTCTTTCTAGGTGTTTGTACCTTCATTTAGTTCAAATTCCTAGGTGCCCCTACTCAGTTAGCATCCTATCTGGGTTTGCCCTCTTAGGTTGTCTCATTCTCCAGGTACTTTCTGACTTTCTTACTCTCCTCTAATGTACCTGCCTCATGATCTATTCCCTCAGCATTCTATGTAATCTCAAGAACTAGTTTCTTCTCTGATGTCCACGTTTGATGATGGCATAACATTTGCTTTTTTTTGTAGTAATCTTTGATGCCTCAACACAAAGTTGTGATTTATATGAGAATTTCATGTTTCAAGGGAGGCAAGTGAGGAAAATATTTTATTCACAGAAAAATTGTCTGCCCCTCAAATCCTGAACAGGCAACAAACAGCTTGATCTGCCGATATACAAAATTTGTCTTGGCCACACTAATCTCCCATAGCTGGTCCCTCCTGGACCTCTGATAAATCAAATTTATCCCAATGTCCTTTCAGTAACAAGAAGAAAGCTTCTTCTCTCAATATGACAGTGTCTAATTTTGTGTGAGAAGAATTGAAGGAACTGGGGATACTTAGTTTAAAGAAGAGAAACTATCTGGGGAACATGATATCTGCTTCTTATGTTTGAAAGGCTGTTGTTTGGATAGAGTTTACTCTTTCCAAAGAGAAATGAATTGGAAACTTTTCATTTGGTGACTTGCAGGCATCGAAAGCACTTTATCCAGGGAATAGGCTGCCTTAGCTTTCTGACACTGAAGATGTTTAAGCAGATGGCAAATGACCGCCTGCCAGCAATGTTGTAGGATACCTCCTGTGTTCATGGTAAGGTCAGACCAAGACTTCCAGGGTCCATTGCCATGCTGAGATTTAATGGTCCTTCAGTGGCCTTTCTCTTCTGCTAGTCATCTCCACTGCTCAAGTTCTGGGGGACTATTTGAAGAAAAGAACTAAAGCTTCAGATTTCCACAGCTGCCAGATTTCATAGCTTTGTTAAAGGCAAAACATTTCTGGGAAGCCTTAGCTATGCGACATGAGAAAAAGTTTATAAAGGGACTGGTGAAGCCAGGGATATTGTCCTTATATTCAAAGATAGCAGGATTTTCAGAAAGTTCATGACAACCTGCACTGTGGTCTGATTGGTTTTGATGACTATAGTTCTCTGGTTTCTTAATACTTACAATTCAATTTTTAAATAAACTTTTACAAATTAAAGTATTTTATACACACACACATACACACACACACACACAGAGGGAGATGCACATGTCATAAGTGTATATATGGCCAATGAATTATCACAAAGTGAATGTAGCTAGATCAAGAAATATGCTATTATCCCAGGAATAGAGGCAGCACCTCAAATGTCCCTAATCGGTGTTCTTCCCCAGTCATCATTCCACCCTCTTCTCCCCAAATGTAATTGTATCCTGATTTCTGACATTATAGATAAACGTTGCCGGTTTTTCAGCTTTATTTTTCACATCAGCAACACACAAGTTTTCCAATAGCTCCACATTCTTTACAGCACTTGGTATTTTTAGTCTTTTTATTTTAGATATTTTGGTGGGTGAAGAATGATGTCACACTAAGTTTTAATTTTGCGTTTCCCTGATTACTAATGAAATTGAATACCTTTTCCAATGTTTGTTGGCAATTCAGATATCCTCATTTACGAAGTACCGGTTCAAGTCTTTTGCACAATTTTTTATTGGGATGTCTTTTTTATATATAGACAATTTCTTTTTGATATATGAACATTCTTCATGTATTTACAGATCCTTGAATACATGTCCTTTGTTGGTTATACATTTTGCATATATTTTCCATGATATGTTTTGCATTTCACTCTTTTGTTGGCATATTTTAATGATAAGAAGTTCTTAATTATAATATAGTCTAATTATCAACCATTTCCTAAATGCTTTTTTTTTTCCCCAGGAAGTACTGGGGATTGAACCCAGGACCTCATACCTGTGAAGCAGGTGCTCAACCACTAAGCCACACCTGCTTCACTCCTTTAAATACTTTTTTATATACTGTTTAAGAAATTTTTCTCTACTCCAAGGTTATGAAGTTATTATTTTAGGTTAGCCTCTACAATCTCTTTCATTTTAACTTTTACATTTAGATCTATAATCTACCTGGAATTAATTTTTGTCTATAGCATGAGATAGGGGTCAAGTTTTTCTTTCCCCAAAAGACATTAATCAACTCTCCATACAATTGTGGGTCGGTTTTTGAATCCTCTCTTCTGCTCCATTGGTCTGTCTGTCTATTCTGTTGTAATTACTATAGCTTTATAAGTCTTGATATCTAGTAGTATAAATATTCCAATTTTGATTTTCTACTTCAAGATTGTCTTGGCTATTTTTGGCCTTTTGCATTTCCACATAAAATTTTAAATCAGTTATCAGTTTCCACAATTAAAATAAAATACCTTCTG
>JAQZBX010030261.1:0-26892 GCA_029593785.1 Cabassous unicinctus | reverse complement strand
AAAAAAAGCCCCAGAATACTGGCACTTCTTTCCCTAAAGAATCCACTCCCCTGGCGTCTGCATCCCATACAGCCCAGCCTCCTTAAACATCACCTTGAATATTTATCACATACAAATGGGAAATGTGATACCATTGTAATAGCATGAGCTGGAGAGATCTCAATTCAAATCCCAAAGTCACTGTTTATAAGCTGTGTAGTGACCTTTAACTCTTTCTGCACCTATACAATGGGGATATCAACAGCGCCTTTATGCAGTTGCTAGAAAGATATGATGATGTATTTAAAGTGTGTTTAATGTGTCTGAAGTGTACCGCACACAGTGGACTCTTTCTCTATTAGGGCCAATGCTTTGCTTATGCAGTGGGAAGAACATCAAGAGTCATAAGTCCTTCACTAGGCTAATGAGAAGAGGGAACTTAACATAAGTTAAAAGTCAGCAAAAGGCCAACTCTAACAGCCATTTAAAGTCACAGTCCAGGCAAAGTACAAGCAACTCTTTGGTTTAACTTGGAAGAAAAGAGAAGCCTTTAAAAAGATATAATGTCTTTGTTTTAAAATTAACATTCCGAAAGTCAAAAAGTTGAACAAAATCATTTTATGGGTCTAATATATAACAGAGAGGGGGTAATTAAAATGTCCTAATTTTTCTCCCAGGTAGGTTTAAAGTCCTGAGGGTAGTAACTCATTCTTTACAAAGACTGTACACTGATGATCCAGGGACCACCAGTGAAAAGAGCAGTGGTTCCTCAATCAGAAATAGCTGGGTTCAAATCACGGTTCTGAAACTTAGCAGCTGAATGACCTGAGCAAGGTGCACAGAAACCATTAGCCTCACTTTCCTCAGTTACTGTCAGGTTTAAATGAGATAATGTATACAAATCATCTGGCAAAAAGTAGGCACACCATCAAGGTAAGCTGCTCATTATATGTGACTGGTATTGGAAGGCCCTCAACCAGGCGCAAGAAGGCTTTATTACTAAGCTGCAAACTGGCTGGTATCATAACATAGGCTTTGTGCTGGGCTATAATTTGAGTTATTAGTTTCAGGAAGGTTCCTAAAAATATCATGAGGCTGTGGCACAAAAAGGTATTTTTTAAATCGGTCCTTAACTAGGCTTCATGGAGATCAGGAACATTTTGGACCATTTTGGACTAGCTGTGCTACATTTCAAAGTTAAATATACTAAATGTGGGAGCAGGACTATATTAAATAGAAAAAAAATTTTTTAACTGTATCATCTTTGTTTCCCAAAGCCCTTCCTTTTAATTCCCAAAATATCAATCAAAGGGCCTGCTAGACTTTTGTGTAATGAGCAGAAAGAAGGGCCACCTTGCTCACCTCTGAATCCCCAGCCCAGTGGCGTGTACTAGGAACTGGTCATCCTTTAATCCCTCCAGCCCATCATTTCTCAGAACAAACAAAAGACCTGTCAAAACCGTGCCATCTTTTTCTGTATGCAGTCCTGCTCAGTGTTCTGACTTCTCAAAGGGCAAAATATTCCCCACGTTGAGGATGGCGCTTCTCATAAGACAGTGTTTTTTCTGGCTGAACACCAGCTAAAGTAGATGTTAGCATTTGGATGCTTCTTTGTATTAAAAAACACGTATCTCTGTTCATGAGACCCACCATCAACTCCATGAAAACCTTATTCAAAAGACTAACGCAAGAACTGAGGTCAAAGGAGGAAACAGCAGTTTCTCTCCTTGGCCACATCATGCTTGCTCTTGGGCAAAATACTGAGACGAAATGGTGAGCAGGCTGTTTAAATGATCTCCGCCCATCACTCTCCTCTTTTTTCTCTTTTCTTTTACTAAACTCATTGTATTAGTCAGCCAAAGGGGTGCTGATGCAAAGTACCAGAAATCTGTTGGCTTTTATAAAGGGTATTTATTTGGGGTAGCAGCTTAAAGTTACATGGCCCTAAAGAGTCCAACTCAAGGCTGCTTTCTCACCAAAGTCAGCAGCCACATGTTGAAGCAAGATGGTGAGCAATCTCTACCTGGTCTCTCCTTCCTTCTTCCTCTTAAGGCTCTGTGGGCCCAGCTTCTTCCAATATCAGCTGTAGGCTGGCATAGGGCTCATCTCTCAGGGCTTCCTGTATCAGTCTGGCACAGGGGTCATTTCTTTCCAGGACTTATCAGTTGCTTAGTTGCTTTGTTCTCTTCAGCTGCAAACTATCAGGCGAATGGCTCATCTCTCCAGGGGCTTTAGCTGTTCGAATCTTCTCCTTTCTGTCATATGACAAAGTTCTCTCCTCTATGGAGCTTTTTCTCTTTCTGTGTGTCTTCTTGAGTGAGTGTCCCTTTAAATCAGCCAATCAAAGGGGCAGGGACTCAACCCTGAGTCATGCCCTACTAACTGGTTGAATCAAAGCCCTAATCTTAACAGATAATTCAATCAAGACATGTCAGCTGAATCTAATGCATTCAAAGGATATCACACCCAGAGGAACAGACCAGTTTACAAACATAATCCTTCCTTTTTGTGGATTCACAAATAATCTCAAACTGCCACACCCATGTTGTTGCCCTTCTGAGCAAAAGCTAAGAGTTTATCACTCACTACATTATAGTTTCTCAGCAATAAAGACTTCCCACCTTCTGGCCATAAATACTTAACTCCCTGCAACGTCTGATCCTGGATCCAGGAAGGATTCATGGCTTTGTACCACAGAACTCATTTCCTCTGTTGCTCTCAGGATAATGTCCTGCTATCTTTCCAGCCTCATCACCATCCTCTCTCCCCATCATGCCCCAGCTATAACAAACACCTTTTACTTCCTCAAAAGTGCCAGGTTCTCTCATCTGGTCACAGTTGAGGTGTCACTTCCTTTGGACCCTTCCCTTGACCCAGGAGACCAGGCCAGGTCCCCTGTAAACTCCCCTCACAACACTTACCACACACTTCTTTGTAAATGTCTGTTTACTTGTCTATCTCCCCCACCAGATTATACATATTAGCGGGGGAAAAAAAACACATCTGTCTTGTTCTCAATTGCATCCTAGCACACAATACATGCTTTAGAAACACAAAGAAACAAACATCTTTGTTGACTACATGAATGGTCTTATAACTGACAGGACTGCAGAAGGTGGAGAAAGAAGGGAATCTAGATGAAGATTAAAAGAGGAGGCTGGAAAAAAAAGGCAAAGAAGAAGGCTGGATGCCCAATACTGGTATCTGTCAATGTTTCTGCACTCCTGCCCTGAGGCTGGGGTGAGAACATGATGGATACAGTAGCAAGGACAGAGGCTGTGAACTGTTCAAAAGCAAGCTGTGCGTGTGCAGATGTGCTCACTCCACTCCAGTGTTCGGAGGTGTTAGCGACGTTATCTTAGTCTTGCATGTATGCACAGGAGCCTGGGAATGTAAAAGTAGGTCTCAAATAAACTCAGCAATGCTAGTTAGTGGACATGACTAACAAATCATGTCAACTGCCCTGTCCACTGTGTGCCGAGCACCATCTTTCATGGCACCCTGTACCCTATTTTCAAAAGGATACATATCCAGATAGGCCATTTACCAGAAAACCATGATATATGGGTTTGGCTGTATATTATTTAAACAGACACTGCTGTCACTCCCCATAAATTGTGACAAGATAGAACGGTGTACTAAGTGTTGCATTTCAAAAGTGTGGGAAATGCAAAATGATTTAGGCTTTAAAGAGATTAGGAGATGGAAATTTTGCTGCCTTTCAGAGTAAAGTAAATTTAAAGCCAGAATGAACAACAAAGGCAGTTCAGAGAAAGGAAATAAAACTCTTATAAACAAGTATTTAAAAACACTGCAAATCGCTTCTCGGCCTTTTGGCTAAGATCAAGTGTAGTAAAAACACTGCATTTCAAAGATCAGAATTCATGTGCTTTGGAGAAACAATGAAAAACATTAAACAAATAGCATAAATAGATTAGGTAAAATTTTTTTCCACACAAATCCGTGTTGGTGGGATTGAAATTCACTAAATAATAGGATGGAGTATGAAATAAGCCACATATGTAGGATATGGAAGTTAATTAAATGAAAACAATTTAGCCAAAACAAAGAATGAAAAAAAAAATTCAAGTTCTAACATGGTTTCTTGGCCAAATAAGAAGAAAAAGAAAAATTCATACACCCACAAACATTACCAAATCAGTACAAGAGGGTTACTTTACAAGTTCCCAAAATTTCATCCAGTGGATCAGACCATGGAAGCAGACAAACAACAGATGTGCCTTTCCACCTTAATTAAATGAGGGGTTTAGAGTCAAACCAAGGTAGGAGAGCTAAATGAATGGGCCCTGTCATATGTTTCTCTTTTTAAATAAGTTAAGGAAAGGATAAAAATTTTATATTACCTTAAGTTTCTAATTTTTAGAAGGGAAAGCTTTTCGTGTTGTGCCGCTGGTATAACCATAACAAAGAAGTTTTCAACTTTGGCAGCACATTGGAATCACCTGGAAGCTTTAAAACACTACTGAAGCCAATATCCCTGTTAACTGTTCTGGGGTGTGGCCTGGGATTTCTAACAGTTCCTAGCGTGACTCTGATGTGCAGCCAAGGTAAAGAACTACGGTCACACAGTTTCTCAGACTAGTATGGCAAGGTCTCAATTTCTGAACAGATAAGTCAAAAGAACTCAAACTCGACTGTTACATCAGAAAGCATCACTCTAATTTTTAACAAGAAAACATCTTTTCCTGTTTTATTTATTTAATGCTTTCTAAACAGCCTGATTCTTAAAATAAAAGCCCACAACTGGTTGGGCCCTTTTGGCCAAGACAGGGGAAGAGGAGACATCATCCATCCTTTACCTCCTGCCTGGTCCAGGTTTCAGCAGAAGGGCATCTGTCATCTCATGATGATTTATCTCCCAGAGGGGGCTGCCTGCACTTAAGGGCTGGCTAAGGCTCTCTCTCCTTGCCATTCTGTGTCTGGAAGGCACATAGTGCTATCGCTAAATCAAAATGCAGCTTGACAAAGCTATAATGGGGCTTCCTAGTGGAGAAATCCATTCCCTTTGATGCTTTCATGGAGATGATGCCAAAAGGCCCATTAGTTCAGATAAGTGTAGGGGGGAGCAGCATAAACACAGGACAAGAAATAGTGCCTTATATTTTATCCAGGCTATCCTGATAAGTGGCTTGCATAACTAATTAGAGTGTCTTCCCCCATCTCCTAAACTATGAAATGACATGTTATCGATGCTCACACTTGGAGAAAGCCTCATTCTTTCAGTATGTATATTGAACATGGTGGCTTCCACCCACAAACAAAATAATGTGCTCTGAGAAACAATGGAAATTCTAGTGCGATATTAGTTCACATACATTGTTATTCCTTCCCTGTTACTTAGTAGAATTTTATACACATTTCCATTATTAAACAGAAATGGATATAGATTGTGTTCTAGAATTATGCTCTAAAAGGATAAGGCTTTTTGTCTATTGTGTTTACTGCTGTAGCCTGAGCTCCTATACATAGCATATAGCTGGCATTCAATATATACAGTTGTTGAATGAATGAATGAACGAATAGGTGAAAAAATAACACCCTCTATAATGAATGGTCACTGCTGTTTACATAATTCCCTCCAGGATAGGAGTATCCCTTCAATTGTGTTTTCCCCTTACTCTGCTATTTCTTTTGTAATTAAACCTATTTACATGGTCATTACAAAAACATTAATCACTTTTAAACTCCAGCATCCAGAGATAATTAATACTGAAATTTTAGTATATATCTTTTCAAAATTTTTTCTTTATAGGTACATAATTTTCCCTTTTACCAAAATGGTATGATACTCCCGGGTTTCTTTTAAAACCTGCTGTTTCCCACTTAATGTATCATGAGTACCTTTCCATGTCAACAGATGCATCACATATGCATGACTGTTTAGAGCATTCCATTCACAGATTTCACTACTGTTGGCCAGTACAGGCGTATCACTGTCATGCAAGTCTAAACAATGCTTGCATAAAGGACAAACTTCACAGAAGCAGAATGTCTGTGACAAGGTTGTAAAGAGAAGGACGTGACCTCCATGAAGGCAGTGGCATCCCCAACACCAGAGCCTGCCACTTGGTAAAGTACTCAAGAGCTTGTTGGTTAAAGAATCATCTTTGTGGAGTTGACATTCCAAAAGGAGAGAAAGACATGTAGGCAATAATCTGTCCATGGTTCAGTCTAACATCATAATACATGCACGTGTGTACAGACTAACATGGTCACTCTTTCTCATGAACATTTGCAATACCACATACACCTTTTCACTTTAACCAGTAAAAAGGTGGTGTACCAACCTTATACAAAGGAAAATCTTTAAAGATTAAATAAACACAATGGAAACCAGTCAGGGTTGCTAAAAAAGAAATATTTTAGATGGGTGTGTGCATGTGTGTGCGTGTGTGTTAGGGGAGGAAGGCACTCATTTTTTAAGATGGGCCACTATGAATTGTTATCTCCAAGGCTAAAAGAGATTAGAGAGAAATGCTAAAAACGAAGAGGCAAAAAACCCAAAGAAAAATGCTGGCTTTTAAACCAACACTGCCAGTTGTTCTTTATGGCAAACAGAAGAATAGATCAAGAGGCAGGCCTCTAAGGGGCACTGAAAAGAATAACCAACTTCTTTATCCAAATAAGCAGCCATCTACAGGGAGAACTAGATCAACGGCCACGAGGAGAAGACCAAAGATGGCAGCCGGGCCCTGGAGACAGGCATTGACTGACGGTGGAACAAGGAGAATATCCTCAATTTCAGTAGCTTCATTAAACAAGTAACTGCCTAGAGAAAAAAAGGCTTTTGGTTCTGGGGCCAGAGAACAAGTATCTTTGTACTTTATCTCCTGGAGCAACCACATCAAAAGGGATAAAACTATGAAGAAATATAGAAGTGGAGAACAACTAGACTGAAAGCTCCCGGAGACCAGAGGCCATGGCTTCTGCATCTTTGTGGCTTCCATAATACTCTGCAATCTAGTATGTACACAAAGAATTTATACTGAATTGAGGTGAAAAAATTGAAAAATTTTTTAGTCACAATGGGAAATACTGAAGACCATTTTGACTAAAAACTCAAGAATCCATACCGAGTGCAGAAGGAAAGACCCAAATAATACACATTACCCTGAGATTCCTGTGTGGGAACATATGAATCCTGGCATGGGCCATTTACTAGCAGAATAACCAGAGGTATGTTACTAACTTCCTTGGAGCCTGCTTCTTCATCCATAAATGGAGTTCATAATATGCTTTACTGCTGGGATTGTTTTAATAATGGGGTTCTCAAACTATACTCTACACAACAAAGCTAAAAGTTTATGCTTATAATATTTTCTCCAGGGTAGCGGATGTGGCTCAAGCGGTTAAGCGCCTGCTTCCCACACGGAAGGTCCCGGGTTGGGTCCCCGCTGCCTCCTAAAAACAAAAGCAAACAACAAGCAAACAAATGAAAAAAAACCAACTCAGGGGAGCCGATGTGGCTCAGTGGTTGAGCACTGGCTTCCTACATTCGAGGTTCCAGGCTCAATTCCTGGCCCTGGTACCTGGAAAAAACAACAATTCTACATTATTTAGAATATATTTAGAACAAGGTTCCCTAATCTCAGCATGATTGATATTTTGAGCCATTGTAATTCTTTGTTGTAGAATGTTTAGCAACATAACATCCCTGGCATCTACCCACTAGATGCCTTAGCATCCATTTCCCTCTTTTGGTTACAATAAAAAATGTCTCTAGACATTGCCAAATGTCCCCCTGGGGGGCAAAATCGCCACCACCCTTGTTGAGAACCACTGTTTTAGGATACAGTCTACTTTTTTGCTAAGAAAATAGTTCCTAGGTCTTAGGATGGAATGAATATATATTAATATTTTACAGTGCTCAGAAAAGAAAACCCTGTATATTATTCCTCTGTTTCAGTTCTAAGGGGAAGTGAACATCTAATCCCCAGAGACATATCTGAAAATCTGACACATCCATCCTAAAAAGGAACATAATTTTCCCCTACAATTTCTTTTTAAAGTCTGCCACTGCAATACTAACATAAGAATAAAGATAAAAACAACTTTCATCAAAGAATCGGGGTCACGACCAGCAAAGTCTCATGTAATAAATGGGCAGGGCCAAAGCCAACCTTCACAACTCAGCCTCCCTGAAACATGCTGTACAATTTGTATTAAACAACCAGTGATCTAAGCACCTGCCCACCCCAGTGTTGTATACCATAACTTTATATTTTATCTTCCCCTTGCATATGTCTTTTATCAGCAGAATAACTGTATTTAAAAGCAAAGAAATTAGAGGCCTGTGATCAAAAATAATTTTATTGCTAAGGGTACAAGACCAAAAAGACAAGTCTGAGGAGTACTTCTGGAGACTTCTAAGTGGCCAAGGTGAGAACTGTCTTAAGAGTACACTCAGTTTTATAAGCAATATAGGAAAGAGACCTGAGCTTTGATGCACAATCCAGTACTGTTCCAGATGCTTCAGATGCCTCCTCTCAGAATCCTCTGACAAGTCTGTGAAGGAAGTGTATCATCACTGCATGATAACCTCACCTGAACTGCTCCAACGGCCTCCTGACTGGCTCCCTCCTTCTCCCCTGAACCTTCAGTCTTCTTTCCAGAGCAGCCAGAGGTTGTCTGTCCTACTCAAAACTCTCCCAAGGCCCCCTATTCATTTAGTGGAAAAGCCGAAGTCCTTACAATGGCCTCAAGGCCTTTCACGATCTGGTCCTCTGCTACCTTCCCGACCTTCCCCTTCTTCAGCACACACACTACACCTTGACCACACGACCTGTTATTTTTTAACCTGCCAGGCATGCTCCTATATTAGCATCTTTATACTCTGCCGTCTGCCCCCCAATATGTGTATAGCTAAGTCCCTCACAGCCTTCAAGTATTTGCTCATAGGCCTACCCTAATGCTACCCCAGTCCCCTAGCATTCTTTCTTATTCCACCTCATTTTTTTTCATAACATCTATCACTACCTGGCATATTGTCTGTATTTCTTTGCATATTTGTTGACTGTCTGCACCCATTAGAAAATAAGCTTAGTGAATGCAAATCTTTGGCCTGTTTTTTTTTTCATTGCTCTACTCATAGTGCTTAGACAATTTCTGCCACATTGTAGGCATTCAATCAATACTGATGGATTCATTTAGTCTTATAATCAATCAATTATCCCCATTTGATAAGTGAGGAAACTACCAGATAAGTTGCTCAGAGACTCAAGAAAAATTAGGAAGTGACTTGAGCCTTAAGCAACTCTAAACACCACCATTCAAATGGACTTCATTATTAGCTGTTTCATTTGCCCCCACAAAGCCCTAAGAGTATAGCTTAAGGCTCAATGCCAAGAACTTTATATCCAGTAGCCCCTCAGTAGCTACTTTTGGGTTCCTCTTACTCACATACATTTCTTTACTCATATTTATCACCTCTTCTCCCCTCGCTCAATGTCCTTTTACTTACAGTCCTAACATCATCAGAGGAAGCCATGGCTTGTTAGGACTCTGCAGTCAAAGTATCATCCCACCAACAACTGACTGTGGTACCTTCAGCAAGGACGTTAACCTAGTTAAGCCTTAGATTTCTCACCTGAAGAATGGTGATAAAATACCAACATGATGGGGCTCTTGGGAGGGTCAGTAAGCAGTAGTTATGGAAAGGTCTTACTCTTATGGCAGATCAAGCAAAGAACAAGCACTTAACATGTGTTATCTTTTATTTTAAATACTATCATTTGGCAAGTCATTCATTCACCCAAAGATTTATTGACTTCTATTCATGAAAGTCACTGTAATTGTACTGATTACCTTCCACCAGTCTGTTTGTTTTTAGGTAATGGGGGCCATAGATTGAACCTCATATGTGGGAAGCCGGCGCTCAACCATTGAACCACATCGGCTCCCGTAAGTTGGTTTTTTTGTTTGTTTGCTTGTTGTTTTTTTTGTTTTTGTTTTTAGGAGGGGGAGACCTCCCATGTGGGAAGCAGGTGCTTAACAGCTTGAGCCACATCTGCTCTTTTCCTTATTAATGCCCCTCCCCCTACACTGACAATCCCTTTAACCTTTGACAAATGTGTGTGTTTGGTTTTTAAGCCACAAATATCAATCCAGAAGACCAATTTCATTGTCATTAGCACAAAGCCCCAAAAGATCCACATGCTCAAGTGGTCAAAGGTCCAGCAAGTTGGTCCTTAAACTTCCTCTTAAACTTTTTACAAGAGACCAAGGTAGAGAGATCAATAACCTTAGGGCACAGGCAGGGAATAAAAACAGCTCTTTGCTAGAGATTAAATTAGCAGATGTGAGGATGAAAGGAATGGAGCTGGGAAGCAATTTAATACATATATTTAGGGTATACTCATTTAAATTCCAATGAACCACATAAACCCTCTAGCACTCATAATACACCACAGTAACACATATTTGTATTCTCTATCTCTTTGTTTCCTTTCTACCATACTTTTTGCCTCCAATTAAAACTATAAACCTTTCAGGACCAACCAAGCTAGAAACCTGAAGTTCACTATTTCCAGCCACAAAGCCTGCTTTTTGTTTCTCCAGCACAATGGAACCTGTCCCCAGCTCAGAGCCTCTGCACTAAATCCCTCAGTCTGGAGAGCACACGCCTGAGCTAGCTCTTTTCGCACCTCAGGTTGCAACTCAAATATAACTTCCAACCCCCATGGACCAAATCATCCTATTTGTTCCCTTGACAGCAGTTATTACTATCTGAAATTATCTTTACAATTGTTTATTGCCTGTCTCCCCCTAAAATGCACTCTTTAGGAAGACATCTGTTTTTCTACTATATTACTGTAGTCCTCAGCACCTGAAATACTTACTGTCACATAGTAAATGCTTGAGCCTTATGCTTAATGTAATATCTGTAGAGTAAATGACTATAGTGAGTGTTCAGTAAATAATATTTAAATCACTGAAGGTCACCAACTTTTTATCTAACTCTGTGTAAAAAATAAGGAGGGTCCCAAGATGGGGGCTGTTGACCTATGGCAAGCACAAATTATAGCAACGGATTTAAGTTTAAGCCACACCAAATTGACCACGGATGTCTGTTCCTCTTCCAGTGGTTCAAAAGGGTCAAGCAGGCTTCAAACTGATAAAATCTTATCTGTCTCCCTGACTCAGGTTTTTTCCTTATTTTCTTTTTCTCCTCAACTCCCAGTACAGAACCTTCTCTCCATGGTCCAAGAGCACAGTGCTAAACAACTTCAGTGTTTTGCTTTCATCTCTCATTTCATCTTCCAAAGACATTGTGTGGTAGGAAGGAAGAAATAAACACCCCATTGCCAACCCTCAGGTGCTAGGAAGGCAAAAGCCACAGGAAGTCAAAAACTTGCTCAAAGTCACAAAGTAGTAAGTGGTGATGCTGGAACTTGAAACCAAGTATTTCTGGCTCCAAAGTTCTTACTCCTTCTACTATAATATGCTGCCTCTCCAAATACATAAAACAGATGTTTTACTTTGTATTAAAATGCACTTGCAAGAAATAACCTTTGCACAACTTTAGTGTCTCCATTTCCTGACATAAAATTACTTTAGGAAATTTTCAAAGCTATAGCTCCATTTGCTCCTAACAATATATTCTTGAACTTCTAATGCTATCACAAGCTTCTTTGATCATTATAGGAATATTTTAAATACATATAACAATCCATTTTAATGATAAGTTTTACAGGTCATGCCTTCAAAATTCAACTCCAAACTTAAAAGATATTCTACAAGCTAAGGTTTTCAATTCAAAATATAAGATACCAGGGTATTTTTTCCAATTGGATTATAAAATAGATTCATGACTCCAAATGTGAGTGCTGCTAGAGACGGAGGAGATAAGTAAGGGTGTGGCTCTCACCATGAAAGCACTGGGAAGCCATCTCAGGGCTCTACAAAGAGACTAACATATTGGAAGACAGGGCTTATGCTGGGATACATTTGGAAATTCCTGGTATCTCATTTGTGTCTAAGAGAAAAACGGGAAAAAATTCGTGAAGTAGAGATTGACTCAAAAGGAAGCAAACAGAACAGATTTTGGTTCTTCGAAAACTATACTTCGAACACTAGTGAATCACAGGCTGTATTGACACATGAACTAATGGCCAAGTCCACAAAACTGGAGGAAGTGACCAAGCCTACTGTTTCAGTTTCCTAGGGCTGCCGTAACAAAGTACCACAAACTAGGCGGCTTAAAACAACAGAAATTTACTGTCTCATAGTTCTGGAGCCTAGAAGTCTGAAATCAAGGTGTCTACAGAGCCATGTTCCCTCTGAAACCTGTAGGAGAAAATCCTTCCTTGCCTCTTCTAACTTCTGGAGTTTGCCAGCAATCCCTGGTGTTCCTTGGCTTGCAGCTGTAGTATTTCAATCTCTGCCTCCATCATCACATGCCATTCTCCCCTCTCCTGTCTGTCTCTGTATCCAGATTTCCTCCTCTTTTAAGGACGTCAGTCAGACTGGGCTAGGGCCACATCTTAATCACATCTTCAAATATTTTCTATTTCCAAATAAAGTCACATGCACAGGATTGGGGGTTATAACCTGAGTATATCTATTGGGGAGACACAATTCAACACATACCACTAATTTCTCAAAATCCAGAACTTGGAATGACTTAGAATATATTTTTTAAGATGTTAACAATAGGGCAGCAATCCCAATAACTAACAACAATGAAACAGAAGTTCTTTTCTAAACTGTAATATTCCAATTGTCCACTTTCAATAGAGGAATACTTTCAGTTCTGCCCTATACTAGCTGTACTCACTCTGCAAACTCTCACATGATTTCTTTGCCTCACCTTCCTCATATGCAAAATGAGAATAATAATATTCACCATAGTACTGTGGGGTTTTTTTGAGGGTGTGGGATTAAATGATAGGACAAATATGAAAAGACTTTATAAACTCATTCTCCACAAATAAAAAAATAATAATTTACAGGCTCAGCTGATGGTATTATGGATTAGAAAATTATCAAAAGGAAGATGCAGTTTCAGTGAAATAAAAGAAGGGACTGTTTTAATTAAACAAGACAGATTAGCCCATATAAAATAAACACTTAATTTTAATAGCATAAAACCACCCATCAACCTCTCCTTGACCCCAGGAGTCACCAAGCAAATACTGAGAAAGACAGGGGTGAAAAGTGTAAACTTCATGGTGATGGATGTGTCATTAAGTGAATTAAACCACAAAGGCAATTAAGTCATAAAAGCAACAGTAGCAATATTAACTAGACAGAGGGTTCAGAGGCTCATCTGAGAGATTTCATTAGTCAAACCACAAAGTCCTCCTGGAAAGCACACCAGCAATCTAGTTAAAAACAGGTCACTTTATTTATAGATTCTATCACCAAATCACATATTCCTTAGCTTTAAAAAAAAAAATCTCTGAAAACATTTTGAGCAGGCATGTTAAAACAGGGCTGCTTCATGCCCATTATATTAAAGGAAATCTCTTTAAGTTCTGTCCACACTCCACAGAAAATTCTCTTAATGGGCTCAGTGCAGAAAAGTGCAGAAACTATCTGTTTCCCTATACATTTGAGCTTCACTATAAACAAACAAGCTTCACAAGCTGGCAACACATTGTATAAATTACACTTTAGTAGCAAACATACCGTACAAGTTTGGGACTAAAGACAAACCAGGCCACTGTCTGCAAGGAGGATAGTATTTCATTAATGAGGCTCCTGTTTACAGCTCTATTGTGAAGGAGGCTTATTTGTAGACTCAGCAAGGGATCCTATTGTGCAGAGGACAATCATTCTGTGAAAATACTGTCTGGGGCAGACTGTCAGAAACATGTGTAAAGGGAACCAATCACAGGCCTGGGAAATTAAGCATGTTTGTTCTTCTGACTACAAGTGAGGCGAGTGTAATACACAAAAATGCACATGCTCTGTGGTGATCTGAGTGATGGAATCCTGGGTGATTTGTAATTCTCTTTCTTATACTCTTCTGTATTTCCAAGTTTTTCACAACGATATTTATACAATTTTTAAAAAAAAATCCACATAGATGGAAATCCTGTAAAACACAGAAAACTAAGAATAAAGTAACTATTACCAATTTTATCTATCAGATAATTCCTACTGACACCATGTTCTATCTCTTCCTAGTCATTTTTCAATGCATATTCATTTTTTCATGTATTAAACCATTATTTTAAAAAGGGCAAAACAAGAAATAGATGTTACAGGTGAGCTACAATTACAGAAAGCAAAGCTGATGCACCAAATGATCATCATAAGCCAAGCTGGGTGATAAAAAAAAAAATCTGAGTAAAATAACAAAAACCTCCAGCTAACAATGACAATATTTAAATACAATGGTCATTTAAATATGGTCATTTAAATATGACTCAGAAGGATTTGCTATTAATTGTATTCCCTCTAAATGAGGAGCCTCAAGTTCAGCCTAGAACACCTATGTGCACGTGCACATTCTACATGACCACCAAGCCCAGTAAAGATGCATGCCATGTGCTAGGATCTGGCTGTCACCTCTGCAGGATCTCTGCAACTGAATGCCAGGCCTTGGACACCTAATGGTGACTCTGCATTCTGTATTCTGGCTTACAAGGAAACGCCGTAACCTATGCTGCACATCCTCTCCTTTTGATAGTGAATATCCTCTGCATTAGGAATGTTTCCAGTCCTAAGACATACAAGTTGTCTTAGCTGATTGCATTAAAGGATATTTTGGTCCCGGAGAAGGCTGAGGGCTTGTGAAAGGTAGGCTACAGCTCTCACTGATCCCTTTAAGTACATTATTGAGTAATGTTTCAAAGAGGCCACCCCATATTGGTCCTATGCTGGCAATTGAAAGTCACTTAAATGAGTCACCCAGCCAATTCTGAATCTGCAGGGTAGGGCTCTCTATTCAAAAATATATCTTTCCCCAATCTCTGAACACAAAAACCGAGGGTTTATTTTACCTCTACCACAGTTTTCCACACTTTGTTGAAATTATCTGTTTATCTCTCTTCCTAGCCCATTAGATTTTCTTGAGCATTAGACTCACTGAGTGGCACAACCTCGCCTTATTTTTTATCTTATCTCTTGAACTGTGGTGTGATACTGGGTAAGTCTGAGCTTCAGAGTCCTCATCAGTACAGTACATCTCTAGGTGTACAGAGTTCCAGAATGCCTAATTCATAGGATGCTGTGAAGATAAACAGACCACAGCAGCTATCATGTGTCAAACACTATACCCTGCCTACAGTAAATGCTCAGTAAAGAAAACCAAGGGCTTGGAAGCAAATTATATAAAAAATACAACCCTTCTTAATTTAAATATAGCCACCACAACGTCTTTGGTGGACTTCTATCTAAGAAGACAGCATTACTTCTGTTATAGCAGCTAAAGCTCCTTAATTCATTCCTAGGTTTCCTTTTTTTTTTTTAAAAAAAAAAAACATGAGAGGCAGTGAGGCACAGAGGCTAGGACAGGGCTTTGTAGATAGAGCAAGATACAAATCCGTCTCTGTCATAGAAGCTTTGTTTCCTATCTTGTGAGAGACCTGTACAGAAGAGACGCAGAACATGTAAAACACCTAGCACAGGTCCTGGCTCCTCGCAGTGCTATCGACAAATGGATGTGGAATAGATGTGCACCATCTATACCTACGTCTATATCTCAAAGCTCAACCAGAAAACATTTGATGCTCAAGTATGAAGCTTATCCTACTGACCACCTCAGAGCGCCTTTTCTGACTCTGCTTTTTCTTAGCCACGGTGGCTATTTATTTATTGTTAATGACTATGCTACTCCATCTGCCATCATGGAACCAACTGGCAGCAGGCCACATTAGATTTAAAGAGCAGGACAACACAAGTCTGTAATCCAGAGTCACAATGGAATAATATGAGGGGACTCTTAATTTACACTAGTTGTGTGACCCTTGAGCATCTGCTTAACTGCACTAAGCCTCAGTTTCCTCATTTGCAAAATAGGTACAACACAGTACCTACCTATTTAACTGTTTTGGAATGAGGATTAAATGAGAAAATGCAAGAAAAAACTGCTTAATACAGTGGCTGGCACGAGGGTAGTGCTCAATAAATGGCAAGATGTTATTCTAGGACAGACAGTCCCATTAACACTTTGTTCCCTAGGAATTTAAAATCTCTGTGCTAGGAAAATACATATCTGCTAATAAGATGGAAACCATGTTATCTGCCCATGCTACCAAGAAGAGACTCCGCTAGCCACATCTTTCTACATGAAAGCTGGTGGGGTAATACTTTTTTCCCACTCTGGCCAGATAGCTCCTTCCAGGTAGAGGCCTTTCTCCTGCTCCCACTCTATCCCAGAGGAGGCAAACTGACTGCAAGAGGGAAGGGGCTGAGCATGCAGAGCCCAGTCCTTTCCCCATACCCTTAGAGTGAGCTGCTCACCTGTTCCGCTCCTGCAATGCTGCCAAGCAGAGGAGTGTGTCAATTCTGGAGTTCAATATTAGGAAGTCAAATTGCCCACAGACAGAAGCCAAGCTGAACAATATAAGCCCTAACAATAATAAAGATGGCCTCCATTTGCCTAATTCCTTTTTCTTATTTCACAATAAATTAAAAAACTCAAGGAGTGAAGAATGGTGCTACATATTGGGCCTCCTCTAGCCCCAACCAAGCCTCATCCCTTCCTCATGGCAAATACATAGTGGTTGAATCCTCATGGCTGGTAGGACCATTTCTCATACTCATTGAAAAACCACAATACAAACAAATGCTATAGCTCACAGCCATTCTCACTGCTTTAATTTTTTACCTCTGAACTACATTATCAGCTACAAGGAAGCCTGGGGCCAAAGAAGGAGAACAAAAAAGGGACAGTATGATCTACTAAGAGGTGGCTTACCGAACACTTTTATCTTATGTCTTGGTATACAGAGTTCCAGAATGCCAGAGCAGAATCATTCAGTCCAGTCTCCTAAGTTGCAGAGATGAGGAAACTATTTCAGGGAAGTTAAGCAAGGTATCAGAGGTCATGGACCTTTACACATGGACAAGAAAGAAAAGCTTTGAAGATCAGTCTACGCCATTAGTTTTACACAAGGACACAAAGGTCCAGTGAAGTGGACAAAGTAGCAAAACTGAAGTAAAGAGTGCAGTCTATTGACTTGGAGTCCAGTGCTCTTTCCACTACATAACACCCAATCTCACTGGTTCTTTCCACGCCTTGGATGAGATGGTAACAAGGCAGATCTTGCTAACTATCTTGAGCTGAAGAACAGAGACATTCCAACTTCTCTTTTTTCATGATTTGGGGACTGTAAAAAGATAATTACTCCATGTTAATGTTCTGGGGACGTCAACATCACAACAGGGAACTCATCTGCCAAAATGGCTTACCCTTAAACTGGCATGGATTAAGTTCAGATGGCTTAAGGAGGCCAAACTCTGTTGCCAGACCTCTGAAGAACTAAGTGCCAAGGTCTGTACAATCCCCAAGGAAAAGGAAGTAGCCCTTCCCTTGGCAAGAACAAACAGGCATTAATTACTAGAGACACCTTCTGGGTCAATTCAGTATTACTACTGCATAGCATTGCACACTAATTCAATGTGTGACCTTATGGAAGTCACTTTTCCTATTAGGAGCTCAGGGACTGGATTAGATGATCATTAAAGCTCCTTTCTGCAATAACAATATTTTATTATATTGTGAAAGCAATGGCATTCCCTCTAGTAAATGTGTCATTTGTACATCAACATCTAACTCAAATTCTACAAGGAAACAAGCTTTGCTTTTCTGATTCTGGTCCAGGTTCAACAGCCCTGTCTTTATCTTTCCTTGAAAAAATATTAAATTGGTTAGTCTTAGTCACACAGCTGAATACTGCCTAAATTGTGTGTGTGTGTGTGTGTGTGTGTGTGTGAGAGAGAGAGAGAGAGAGAGAGAGAGAGAGACATTAGCCAGCAACCCCTCTATCTGTGGATTCCAATGGCACCCCCCTCACTAATACATTCATCTTAATCATCATAAAAACCCTATAGGTATTCTTCTCTCCAGTTCATAAATGAAGAAACAGCTTCATAAAGTTAAGTATTTTGTAAAGGGTCACAAAGTTAGTAAGAGCTGAACTAGTTGACATTTTGCTACATCCCACAGCCTCCCCAAAAGCACTATTTTGGGCCTACATATCATGGCAAGAAATAGTTTGCAGGCCTGGACCAATACACCTGAAATAAACTGCAACTCACTTAAAGAAAATAGCTGTCACAGGGATAGAATACTAATATGAATCAAATATAAGTATAGAGCCTTAGGTTAATTAAACAAAATAGCACAGACAGTAAAACTAACTTCATGGGGTGAGAACAGTACATTAAAGGAGCACACACTTACCTAATCATAAATTAGCAGATTATGTATTTCATACTTCTCTGTATTTTGTTCCTCCTGAAAGTTGCTAAATCAAGGTAAAAAAACTGTCTGACAACACCTGAATCCACTAGTTAATCTTATCAGAGAGAGAGAGAGAGAGAGACAGACAGACAGACATAAACCGGCATTATATGCTTCTTCATGCAGTAATCAACATTACCTGTGAAGTATTCTTGTTCCACTCCCCCGAAAGAGGAAAACACAACAAAAACCACAAAACAACAACAACAAAAGAATGAAATCAAGCCTCTAGATGAGACTGTTTACAGGAAATACAGAGGCTGTGGAACATGTTAAGCCTCACAGGGATGCAATCAACAAAATCCAGAACATGGGAAATGCTATAGGACAAATGAACAGTTGTTTGAACAAATAAACGATTAGGAACAAAAAGGGAAGGGGAGGGAAAATTCAGACTTAAGAGATCTACCAACTGTGTGGCTCTTGTTTGAATGCTGATTTGAACAAACTATAATAAAAACATTTGAGACCACTGGGGAAATTTAAATCCTGACTCAATATTTAATGATATTAAGAAATTATTGTTAATTTTTAAAGTGTGATAATATTAATGTGGTTATGTTTGTTAACAGAGCTCTTATCTCATAGAGCAGCATACTGAACCACTACCAATGAAATACATATGCCTGGGACTTGCTTCAAACTAGTCCAGTGGGGGCAGATAGGAAATGGATGGGGGTATCAGTGACCAAGAGTGGCCATAAGTTGATCAGCGGCGAAGCTGGGTGCTGAATAGAAGAGGGTTCATTACCTTCTTTTGCCTTTTGGGTATTCTGACATTTTCCATCACAAAAAAAGTTTTGTTTGTTTTTTTAAATCATAGATACAGGGCAGCTCTGCCAAAATCACAAAGGGACTGAAAACAAAAAAAGAACCTCAGGACCTCAGTAACAGTCACACGGTACACAAACCTTCAAACACATCTAAAGATGAGAGTGATGTGGCCTCTCCCACAGAATCCATTCAGCTGTTTGCTGTTTCTATCCTTTAAGAGTCAACCCTGCTAAATGGTCTCTTGAGCCCGACACAGCCAACCTTTCGCAGCTGGCATAAGCCTTCTCAAACCCTAGCTTTGTTTCAGTGGTCCTCAGGGTGTGGTACCTGGACCAGCAGCAGCAGCACCACCTGGGTACCTGTTAAAAATGCAAATCTTCAGGCCTATCCCAGACCTACTGACTCAGAAACCAGGAGTGGGCCCAGCAATGCAAGTTGCAAAAAGCCCTCTGGAGTGATCTTATGCACCCCAAAGTCTGAAAACTACTGGCTTATTCCATCTCTTTGAAAAGGGCTTTCCAAGTTGGAGTAACAATATATGATGAGCATTAAAACACAAAAAACAAAGCCATTGCTTAACGTACACACTCCAGATGATAAGCGGCGTGTGGCCTACAATGGCAGTTGCTGTGTGCTGGGGCCGCTCCCAGGGTGGCAGTGATGCTAAGAGATTTGTAGCTATCCAGACATATAATGAGAGGACTCCTAACAGACCACAGTCCCTGTAACACTTAGACACCTGGCTTACAATTACTTCTAAATTGTAGAGCATGTAAACACACAAAATCGAAAAATGAACATAGAAGACAAAACCCTTCAATTATTTCTGGCTCAGCAGATCCTCAGACAGTAGAGAACAAGAAGAAACCAAGGACACTGTACTGTCAAAAACAGTAAACAAAACCACAGAAGGAAAAGAAAATTCCTTGTCCTCCACAAGGGACACTGAATAAAATAATTATAGATGGTATGTGAAATAAGAAATATAAATGGAGAGAAAATGAAAAGTGTATGTGATGAGTATTAAAACGTAAGACAACAAAACCACTGCTTAATTTATATATTCCACATAATCAGCTCTGTTGGGTCCTCACAAGCAATGCGAGGACAAGGAGGAAATATTTATTTGAATCTGTCAAAAATAAAAAGCAAAACAAAAAACTGGAGGAATGTGGCTAGAGAAAAACTGTTTAACTTATAAAAGCAGAGCACTGAGAAGGAGAGGAAGGGCTGAGTACTATTTAGAAACCAAGTTCTGAGCTAAGAACTTTACAGGCATCTCACTGAGCCAACCTTATAGGTGGGTACTGTTATTAAGTCTATTCATAGATGAAGACAGCAAGGCTATGGGAAATGAAAAACTTATTCAGGGTCACACAATTTGAACCCGGATCTGTCTGCTTTTAAAACCCTATGCTCAATCCTATGGAAAAAATTCCTAGGACAGAGTAGGCAATGATTTTTTTTTTTTTGTCTCCTTAAAAACATTGAAATAGTTCCTTCACTTGTTTTGCCATTTAGTCATATCCTGGAGTTTGTGGATTTGGTTTTATCTATGTGACTCTCAACCAGATGAGATAAGGGAATGAGCACCTAAGAAAGACAATGAATGAATGCAGCCAGGTGTTGACAATCTATAGCTGGTCCATTCACAGTAGAGGGATGCATCATTAAAAATTAAATGACTTGGCAAATGAAGGCAAGAAGATAGAATAGCATGCACATACCTGTTCATGGAAGAACACAAGTGAAATGATGGGTTTTTAATTCTTCTCCCTTAAGAGCCTTTTAATGGACTTATTTTCACACAGACAAATGCTCATGTTCTCTAGTTTAGAGTTTGGGAAATTACAAATGGAAGGAGGAGATAAGTTGGCTGAAGGACCTGGTGAATGAACTAGCAGAGAGATGCTACAGATAACTTTGAAGTAATGTTAGTGAGTCCCAAATAAGCTATATCCTCCATATCCATCCATTGCCACTTCTAACAAAAAAGAAAAAATAACCTTAAAGCAAAAATTATAAAGGTCCACTTCCTTTCCTCATCTTCATGCTCTCACTCTCAGTGAGATCACATATAAATTTAACACCCCTTCGAAATCTCTTGCTTTAGAAAGGAAACTGCAGTTTTGCTTTGCAATAATAGGTCAGAGAGCAAAACTGTTTTAAAGTAATGCCTTCGTGCAAATCTACTGTACAGTTATCTGCAGACTAACAGACTAGCCTTGTGGTATTCTCAAATTACAGTTACATTGCCCAACTATGGAGCTGCAATTTGAAAATGGGAAACTTCATTTGGCAGCAGAACCCAACGTAATCACCGTCCTCACAGAAAACCAAAGGTTTCAGCTTAAAAAAAAAAAAAAAATTAGCTTCACTGCCTAAATCCATCAGCACCAAAATATTGAGAGTTTATGAATTTTTAATATAAACACTGTCCACACTCTATGTAAAAAGACTCACAACTTAACATTATCAGCTCTGACCATTTTAACAGTCTTTGCAGAGGGAAAAGGGCATGAATCTTTCAATGTGAAAAAACATTCCCCAGCTAGCAGTTACGCCTCCTCACTAGATCTAACATCTATATGCTCTCCTCCTGTCTCTCCACTTTGGTACAACCCTGTAGTTTGATGGCTTCTTCTCTCATGCTTTTTTGCAGTCCACCCCTAAGGTGGCAGGCAGTTCCCCAACTACTAACTCAGTACAACAGAAAGTTAACTTGAAAATAAAAGTACTGTATGTAAGTAAGCATTATCAATGAAAGGCTAGACTGCCACCCTCTAATAATACCCAATTTGGTTAGAAAAGACCAACCTAGTCATTTTCCAGGCCTTTCTCTCTGGGTCAGAAAGGTAAGCTTGCTTCCCCGCATTACTGAGTGGGCAAAACTTTCAGACTATGACATTCTTGACGTTTTACTTTTTAACCTCCATATCACTTTTTCTGAGGTTCTCAAAACACTTTGAAAGAGGAGGAGGAGAGGGCGGAACATTCGTAAAGCACCAGCTCTATTGCTAGACAGATTGCTGAGGTCCTGTTGTACAGTTTATTTCATCTTTACAATGCTCATTTTATAGATGAGAGAATTGAGGTTTGGAGAAGGAAAAAAATGGCCCAAGAGCCACATGTTTCTACTCCAGTTTTCAACAGAGATGTAGAAGCTCAGAAATAGTAAATGGTTTGTCCAACTAATGCCCACACTAGGAACCACACACACCCAGACCTGTCCTGTCCCAATGCCCAGGCAAGCTCTCTGCACTCCAGCATGCTGAGCTCCCTGGTGGGGTCTGGGAGGTAAGGGTCTGCATAAACCTGCTTAATCCAACCAGTATGGAATTGCTATATAGCCAAAAGCATAACTGGTGCAAACGGAAGAGGGATGAGCCACAGGTGATAGCAAACATTGAAGAATCGAAGACTGGTTTAGATGTGATTGTGATAGACACAAGTGTTTCAGCCACAGATTTACTACTAGAAACTAGATTTTGTTTGGACCAAGAATTAACCTTCACTTGCTTACTCTGAACACTTTAACTTGAAAAAAGGAGACCGACACCCTAGGTTCAAAGCCTAGGTCCTCCACAAGCTAGCTGGGTGACTTCTCTATGTCTTGATTCCTTGATTTGTACATAAATGGTAAGTAAATTCTGTCTCCATAACAGTTTTATTATGAGGATCAGAGAAGGAAATGCATGAATTACCTCTGTGAACCAGAAAACACTATACAAATGTAAAGAATTAATACTATATATCATCTGGATAGGTGGAGTAGAGAGTTTTATAAGGAAGGTACTGGGCAGCCCCAAACCACGCTGACTGGCAGGAGGTTCACTCTAGGATCCAAACAAACAAATGAACAAAAACAAAAACAAAAAATTGTGAACACTACACAAAATGGCTACTCCCTTTGCAAACAACCAAGAAAAATCATGTAAATAATTATCATGCCCTGTCAAGGATCAGAGCAGAGCTATATGAACAGAAAAGTGAAACTGGATTGCATGAGGCAAGAGCCAGGAACTGGGATCTAAGGCAGGGGGCAAGTCTCAAAAAAGTAGGAAGCAAAATCCCACAAGTTGAGCAGAGCACAAGGAAGAGGCAGGTTCTTCCCTCTCTTTTCTCTAGGGAGAAGAGGCACTTCAGGTTGGGCTGGGCCAAGAAACAGATTGCTCTGTACTCTCAGGTCCTGTGTTCCCATGTGGCAGCCAGAACAGAACACCTGCATGAGCAGGGTCCCCCAGCTCTCAAGTTCAGTGGTACAGACAGATATTCCTCCCGGGCAACATCTGGCCTACCCAAGCAATGTTAATATGGCTACCACTCTAGCCCCACCAGGACATAAACCCCACTTGCCTACTCGCTCCTTTGGGTTCTCATCTGGTTTAATGCCTCACCCTCCTCATTAGCTTCAGCGAATCCCTTCCCCTGTGCCTTGGGTTGCCTTTACTGATAAAGACCTACCCCCCATCTTTTCCATGCCTGGGAGAGAAAAGCACTTCTTATGCCTTTTAACTTTAAAAGGTACTCTCTCTCCTCAAGCAATTCTCAAAGAGTGCTAGTACTTTCCCCACCATCTGTTCCCTTCCCATCCATAAACCTAGTTTGAGACCCTTGTTATACCACCATTATCCAACAGTCTCCTCTTTTGAGGTTCATGCCAACCATCTTTCTCTGCTGAGTGCCAGGACACTAACGCTTAAATAACTTTACCATCTAATCTATAATTCTTTCCACCCCAGCAACTTCAGTATCCATATTGGTGACGCCTAGCTCTGACTTCATCCACCTCTCAGCTTCACTCTCTACTCCAAGTACTGCCTGATGTGCTTGTGACAGATTCTGCTGATTGCCGGAACCAACATCCAGTCTCTCCTTCCTCCTTAGTACCAAAATCCTGAGGTTTAGCAGGATACTTTACCACTGGGAATAAAAGACTACAATTCCTAGTCTCTGCTGTAGCTGGGTGTAGCCATTAAGTTCTAGCCAATAAGATGAGTGCAGTGTTGTGTGGGTTATGAAGAGAAATGACTCAATGGAGAGAGACTAATTTTGCCTTTCCTCTTTAGAATCTGCATCTCAGAAGTCACAGCTGGAGTTCTAGCAGCTATCTTAAGCCAAGAGGTGACCTTTAGGATAAAAACCATGTGTTGAGGAAGGTGGGTACAAGAACAGAAGCCTGAGACCCTAATGACACAGACCTGGCATTCCAGGCCTATATCCAGACTTTTTAGGTAAGAGAGAAATAAACTACCACATTTAAGCCTTTGGTTTTGTGTGTGTGTGTGTTGTTTTTGTTTTTCCTGTTATATGCAGCTCAACCTAATCCTAAATACAGGCCAATGATCAAATGATGGCAAAGAAGGAAACGGACAGGAGCAGGGTCTCCAACATTATACAGCTCACTAAAAGGGGCCAGGGAAATTGGAAGGTCAGTATTTCCTAACCTTTTTTTCAATATAGGATACCTTATTCAAAGTGCCAGGTCCTACTATCAGTTGGTACATTACATACCTTCAAGACCCATTCCTACCTTGCTTTTAGTTTCACACGTCTCACTTTTCTTTTAAATCTCAATGGTTACCTACAGCATAACCTTTTAGTAAAGTGCCACAAATATGTTAAAAAGGAAAATGGCAACTCAAAATATGTGCTAGGCTCTGAGTTTCTTCTCAAAATTGAAAAGAATGATACCTAAAGTAAGTGAGGGTTCCTTTCTGTCTTCACTCACCCCCTCCCATATCATTACATGTTAACACCAAAATGGCCATGATATACCCCCCTTCCCAGCAAAAATGTGGCAAGAGGCCATGGGAAACCCCAGGGTGACAGGCCCTTCCAGGAAAAGAACATCTCCATGATAAAACAAAATGTCACAAAACACTGTCAAGGTTTCAATTACCCTAGGCTGAAGTCTTCGCTGAGCTGCCTCTGAGTTTCTAGGATGCCACAGTGGAGTAATTCAAAGTAGGAGCAAAGGGGTTTGAACTACTCTGTGAATCAAAATGAACCCACATTCTCCATGATGGCTTTTTAGCCATCATCTATATTCCACCAGAACCTGTATGGGTACTATCATAATATCTCCACAGTTCATTACACTTACCCTACAAACCAGTTAACTGCATTTTGTGAGCTTTTCGTTTGTTTTTAGTTTTTAGGCGGTACCGGGGATCAAACCTGGGACCTCGTACATGGGGAAGAAGGCGCTCAACCATTTGAGCTACATCCACTCCCCCATTTTGTGAGCTTCTGAGGCCTGTTTGTGCTAATGGTGCTAAGAGTGTCTGGAACATCTGCAGATGTTCAGCAAATGGTTGTTGAATAAATGACTAAAAGTATGACTGAACCTGTGAACCAGCCAGGTAGTTCTAAACCCACTCCTATCAGTGCTACCACTGACAAGTGCTAACTTGGGTAACATCATGGCTGAAAACATAAATATGGAATCCCAGGCCTTTTCCTCAAAGAACTAATGGGCTGCCACATGATAAAGAAGTAAGAAAGACCCTGTAATACTGGGGGGTGGCGGGGTGGAGAAAGCTGAGGAAGGGCTGGTGAAGAAATGGTTGCTGCACTATTAGTCACTTCTATAGAAATAGCTAAAATAAGGAACAGGAAACTGTTTGCAAATGAGTGTGCAGAAAGTACCCACTGATACAGTTTCTATGAGAAGACAAAAAGGAAAAGCATTTAAAGGTTTGATGGGTTAGACGGTGTTTTTCTGATGAGGAGCAAGTGCTGTGCCTGGAGTTAGAGGGGTCAGGTGGTACGGAAAGGGTTGGAGGGAGGTGTAAGAAGCAGAACTGATATCCACCGAGTACTACCACGTGCCAGGCCCTGGACTACGCATTTTCATGACCATCTCCCTTCAGCCTTGTAGCAACACAGTGAGTCAGCAGGTGAAACAACCGAACTACAGGGAACCAATACACAGTGAATTTTAAAACATTCATTGTCTACTCTGAGTTGGCTCTGTGCACTTCCAGCACTCCATGCCAGTTAATTCACCCAACAGCCCAGTGAGGGGCTATTGCTAGCTCCTTTCACAGATAAGGAGAGTAAAAGTTAGGTCCCTTTTCCAAGGCCTTGAAACTGATAAGTGATCGAGTTGGGGTTCAGCCCCATGTCTCTAACTTCAAATAAAGACCAGAAATTTGAAGAACCCTTTTCCCCATCTCAGAAATAAGACACTGAGTCAAACCAAACAGAGAGAGGAGAATGGAAAAAAAAGATCAGCAGGACAAAGCAGTGGAGTCAGCAGAGTTCACTGGTGTCTACATTGCAACAATGGCCTGCTTCAGGAGGACTGGAAAGGGAAGAAAACCAAACCACCCTAACACCTGAAGATACAGACCTCTGCTAAATCTGAATGCAAATCTAAAAAAGAAAATTAACACAATTTATTAGACCGTCAGAGCAATCACCTCTATGCTCATCACCACTGTCAGTCTTCCCAAGTGTTTTATACAATTTTCACTTCCTCTGTAGCAACTACTGTGGTTACTTGGAGAAGAAACTGCAAGAGAGTCGAGCACCTTAGTGAAGAATGCTAAGAAGATGGCAAGGAAGCTTAGCACAGCCAGAAATAGAATGGCACACTCATCTAAGTTACTGCCGTGCTGGGTCACGTAGCCAAAAGCAGCCCCCAGTGCTGCTAATTTTGAAAGAGTCATTTCTGTTTCTTTAAAAAAAAAAAAAAA
>JAQZBX010030260.1:0-26894 GCA_029593785.1 Cabassous unicinctus | reverse complement strand
GACTTGTCAGTACAGTTATTAAGTACATCCTTCACCCACCCCCATACTCTTTTATTTCGCAAAATAATTCAGGGAAGAATGCTGTTACCAATGAGATCCACCCCCATCCCCACCCCCCGCCAAAAAAAGGAATACATGTAATCGAATATAAAAGCAAATTTTGGTAGTTGAATCATTTTAGTTATCTTATAAAGAATAAATTACTAAATTTCCCTTTCTGAATGATCCAGTAGAATTTGATGTATCATCATAAGATAACTCATAAAGGAATTTCTTGGCACTTTATGTTCCTGTTATAAATATTTCCAGATCAATACCAACATATGTGATTAAGGAAGAGAGCCTAGCCTTCAGTGACTATATGGATCTGATTAGATAGACAGGTAGATAGAGGCTTGCGTCATCATAAAACCATAAAAGTAGAATTATATAATTTGTCATCTAAACACAGGATATTTTTCAGAGTGAAATAAATGTTCAACTAGATAGGATGGCTTATTAACAGACATTAACTAGGACTCTTCTCAGGCACACTGGGTTCTCAATTTAAAGGCAAATTATGTGTATGTATTTTTTTGTATATGAGTATATATGCAGATATATGTAAAAAAAAACATATGAACTTTGACACACTTGGGGAAAGTTTCCTTTCCTTTACTGCTGATATATAACTTAAGCCATCAAGCATTATACAAAATGAAAGACATAATCCTAATTTAGACTTGTTATTTTCCTTATGTCTGTTATAGCAGTATCAGCTATGATGATCACCATTTTTTCTGATATTTGTATTTGAGTCTTGGTTTTAATGTGTTATTACAAATTATTCGGTTTTTCTTTAAATGTGCTATAAAATTTGTGCATTATTTAATATATATGATAAAATGATAAAAGCATTTTCTGAATAAATTTTGTCTAACTATATAATTATTTATGGGTTAAACATAACAAAAATATACTTTAATTTCAAGCATAATTTTTACTTTGTTCTTTTCCCATAAATGTAGAGTAAGAACAATGACCTTCATATTTATCCCCTAGTTTGAATAATAATCAAGATTTTCCAGTTTGTTTCCATTATACCTTTTTTCTTTGCAGAGGTATTTTAAAGTCGATTGCAGATATCTTGTCACTTAATCTTACATAACTTAAGTATTGAAGAGCATGTTTTTGAGGTTACCTTAATTCTCTCCTTTTTTCTTGTTTTTCAAGACCCATTGCCAAACTTGATGAATGTGGCATATGAAGTTATGTTATAAGAACATTGATCACTTTTCCTTTGCTATTTTCCCTGTAGTAGCTATATAAAACCTGGAAAATATTACCAGTGAAAAAAGGATATCTGCAAAATAAAATTCCCACTTGTTTAATAAAATAGTATTGTTACCGGATTTGGTCTAGGTTCTTGACTATGCTGCAGAAATGAATTTCAAGAACACATCGGGTTAGTTAGGCAGTAATTTATTAAGGTGGGGAGGGAAGAGAAATGGGAGAAAATAACAGATCATAGGTCCCAGTTAGAGAGGAAGGGGCTGAAGAGTGATAAAGAGGACTGATTTACAAACTGCAGTTTCCCATTATAGATTATAAATGCCCAGATTTTACTTGAGTGTTGATCCATGCAGGGGCCGGGGGGAACGACACGGCGAGAGCAGGGCGCAGAAGGTGAGAGAGAGAGAGAGAGAGAGAGAGGGGTTCGGCTTTTGTGCTTGCTTTTTAAACCATTAATTATTCTGCCCCTTTGCTAATGGCATGGGAGGAGTCCCAGCTGTTTGCTGTTTTGATTGATTACCTCCCCTATCAATCCCCCAGGAGGGTGCAATGATAATGTCCCTGGAGAATATCTGGGGCTTCTCCTGGCTTTTGGAGGAAATCTTATTCTGGATGGCAGAAATCTTGCGAGGGTCTTCCAGCAGACATTTTGGGGGTATCAATGTCCACGTGGACTTCTTGCCAGGTTCCAGATCTGTCTATTGATTTCCTATCTATCCTGCTTCATTATGGTCAAAATTCAAGGGCCAAACCTGTTTTCCAAATTTCCAGAAATGTAGCTCTTTTTGGTACTCACCTAACATATTTGAAACCTTCACATTTGAAATTTTAAAATATTAAAATATAAGTTACTGTTCTGATTTGTTATGGAAAGTCTGGGATTTGTATTCCAAGGCAGACCATTTCCAAATTGCTTGGATACTTACAGATAATTAGTGATTTACTTTGTTTCTTAAACCTTGTATCTGAGAAAAGATAGGAAGAATTGTAGTTAACTCTATTTTGTACCACATTTGAGCATTATGAAAAGATATTCATATTTTTAGGAAGCAAAGGAAACATGGTTCTAGCTCGAGTTATTTTTCAGATTCTGGACTCAGCTCATTAATCAATCAGCTTTGGCTTCTTGGTTATTTGCAATGCTTTTTGAAGAATAAGGGCAAAAAAATGAAGTAATTGATAGTTTAGATGATTTTAGAAGTCTTAGTAGAATTGATAATGGAAGTGCTGGGGCCCTAACCCCCCTCCGCAGAAGCCCATAGCTTTAGGAAAATAAAACCCCCTGGGTCCCTTTCTCCCCTCCTCCCCCACCTTTTCTCCATGGAATCCAGGTCAGGAAGATAAGCACTCCCTGCCTGCCCCTTTGAATTGAAATTTACAACTCTAAACAGATAATGACTGTTTTCCTCCCTAATGGCCCTCTGCTTTTAGGAAGATAAGCTAACCTTGCTCCTCTGCTTTTGTAACCCTGTCTGCCTGCCTACTTAGGAATTTACCTGCTTAGTGTTCCTATATAAACTTAAGAAAATCGAACATCGAGAAACAGGGCTCAGAATTTGGAGACTGAATTCTCCTCTGGGCCCACGCGTAATAAAACTTCGTTCATCTGTACCCCCAAGAGTGTCACTTGGGTTTCTTTCCGCCAGCCACAACAGAATGATTAAAAGAAATATTTTTCAAGTGTGACCTTTTGTTTGCTATGTTAACTCTTTGAGAATCAACTGGGATGAAGGCAGTTTCATGGAAATGCCCTTTGTTTTTATTTTTTACTTTAGCTTTTTATTTTGAAGTAACTTAAAACTTACAGGACAGTTGCAAAAATAATATAAACCTCATACAGAGAATTCCAACATATTTCCACTTCCTCAGACACCCAGATCCACCAATTTTAACATTTTGCCACCTTTGCCTTCCCTCCCTCCCTCCCTTCCTCTCTCCCTCCTTCAAGTATCTATCTATTTACTGAACACATCATAATCCTTGATTGCATAATACTTCAATGTACATTTCCTATGAACAAGGATATCACTTATGTAATCAGCTTACGTGCAGTTAACAAGTTCAAGAAATTTAGCATTGATACAAAGCTTACATTCTATATGCCAATTTTTTCTTATGTCTCAGTAATGTCCCTTGAGCCTTTACTCCTTCGTTCTTAGGTCCCATCAGTATCATGTATTGAATTTAATTGTCATTATCTCTTTAGTTTCTTTCCTTTTTCTTTTATTTGTGGAAACAAACATACATCATCAACCTTCCCATCCCAGCCTCTCCCAAGCATGCCGTTTAGTGGGATTAACCACATTCACAATACCCTCACCACCATCCTTCACCCCAAACAGAAACCCTACACCCTTTATGCGTTAACTCCCCATTGTCTCCCCATTAACCACATTCACAATACCCTCACCACCATCCATTGGTAAACCTTTCCCTTCACCCCAAACAGAAATCCTACACCCATTATGCGTTAACTCCCCATTGTCTCTGTCCCCATCCCCTCAGGTAAACTCTAATTTCTGTCTGTGTTTGCGCATTCTTTGATATTTTCTTTGTGGTTACCATGCGGCTTAAATTTAACATCTTCAATCTATAACTATCGTTTGGTTTGATACTAGCTTAATTTCAATAACATATACAAGCTATGTTCCTATTCCCTTCTCTCTCCCTACCTTTATGGAGTTCTTGTCACAAATTACATATTTATACATTATGCATCTAAACCATTGATTTATCATTACTTTTTATGCATTTGACATTTAGATCCTGTAGAAAGTAGAAAGGAAGTTATAGACCAAAATTACGATAGTACTGGTATTTATTTTTACCCATGTTGTTATTTCTTCATGTGGCTTCAGTCCATTGTCTAGTGTCCTTTCCTTTCAACCTGCGGATCTCCCTTGTAGAATTTTTTTTAAGGGTCGGTCTAGTGGTGACAAATTACCTCAGCTTTTCTTTATGTGGAATTGTCTTAATATCTCCCTCATTTTTGAAGGACAGCTTTATGGAATTCTTGTTCAACAGTTTTTTTTCTTTTAACACTTTCATATATTGTCCCACTGCCTTCTTGCCTCCATGGTTTTTCATGAGAGATTGGCACTTAATCCTATCAAGACTCCCTTTTGTGTGACACATTGCTTTTCTCTTGCAACTTTTAGAATTCTCTCTTTACCTTTGGCATTTGGCAGTTTATCACAAGGTGTGGTGTGGGCCTATTAGGGTGTATCTTGTTTGGCGTTTGTTGAGCATTTTAGATGTGTATTTCATGTCTTTCATTAAATTTAGGAAGTTTTCAGTCATTGTTTCTTTGAATATTCTCTCTGCCCTTTTCTCTCTTTTCCTTCTGGGACTCCTACATTGATAGGCTTGATGGTATTCCACAGGCTCCTCAGAGTCTATTCACTTTTCTTCATTCTTTTTTCTTTCTGCTTCTCAGGTTGAATGACTTGTATGGGCTTATCTTCACGTTCACTGATTCTTCTGCCAATGCCAGTCAGCTGTTGAACTCCTTTAAGGAATTTTAAATTTCTATTACAGTGGTCTTCAGCTCTGTTTGCATAATTTTCATAATTTCCATCTCTTAATTGAAATTCTCTTTGTGTTCCTCTCTTATTGTCCTAATATCCTTTAGTTCTTTGTTCATGTTTTCCATGAGCTCTTTGATCTTATTTAGGACCATTAAATTTTTTTTTTGTCTGGAATATCCCAGGTCTGATCCTCCTCACTGATAGTTTCTAATGCTTTAATCTTCTTATTTGCATCAGCCATTGCTCCCTGTTTCTTTGTATGTTTTGTAATCTTTGTTGAAACCTGGATATTTTGGAATTTTAATGTGCTATTCCTATAATTTAGACTCTGGGCCGTCTGTTCCTGAAGCTTGGATCCATCTGGTGTTATGACAGAGATCTCCTTAAACCAGGAGGTAAAAAAATAAATGAAGGAAAAAGAGAAAACACCCTTCCAGTTTTTGCAGATTGGCCTGTGTGAGTGCTTTCCATCAGGGCTGAATGAATTTGGAGAATAGCTCTAGGCAAAGCGTAGCTCTACCTTGGTTCTTTTTGTGCATGTGTCTTGTCTTGGGCACCTATGCATGGCCCTAGGAATTCCCTTTTGTATGCATACAGTTGCCCCCTCTTTCCTTTGAAACAATCTTTCCTCATAGTCTTAGACACTGTACTGTATCTCTCATAGCCACAGGTCCCTTGCCCCAGGCAACCATGACTTGATTGCTCTTTCCCGGGATTCTCTAGTAGAGCTCTAGTAGAGCTCTGTGAGCTCTACATGCAGGGCAAGTTCTGGGATGTGAGCAGGGCAAGTTCTGGGATGTGAGCCTCAAGGTTCAGTTCTTCAGGCTACCACCAGACAGATTTCCCAGATATACATCCTCCCAGTATGTGTACTGGGGTTTCTCTTCTCCCTCTGAAACCTGGATCAGAGAGACTCACCCTGGGAGTCAGGTGGTCTCCATACTGAGCCAGTGAGGGGACGGGAGAGGGACCAGCAAGGGTGCCAGAAGATCCTACCATTTCTTTTAGGACATACTGGGGATTGAACCCAGTACCTCATACATGGGAAGCAGGTGCTCAAACCACTGAGCTACACACCTGCTCCCCCTACCGTTTTTAAAATGCGTCTTTCTTGATTTTGCACTCCCTCAGTTACTGCAATCCTCTGTTTTCTGGAGCATTGAGAAAAATGTTTCTGCCAGTTCTTGGTGATTGTTCAAAGCTTTTGTGGGGTCACAGAGCCCTGTATTGCCTCACTATGCCATCTTGTATCTTCAACAATTTCATTTTGTAACTAAAAACTCTAAAAATCATCTAAAGTGGCAATTGTGGCATTGCCCTGGTTCTGGGGAGAAGCAAAGTTCCAGGCCAGTGCTTCCTCATTCAATCAGGGTGCATTTAGCTGGTATTTTCACTTCTTACTTTCTAGTTGGATACTCCAGGATCTTAATTGTCCCTCATTAGGCACCTGTTGGCATGTGGTTTGTTGGGTTACACGGAATGTGTTTCTGGATTCCAAAGCCACAGCAACAGGTTCTTGGGCTTAGACTTCATCTATTTAGGTTGTACCTCTGTAAGTTGTCCTTAATTGTCCTGCTTTCTTGTCAGCTCTTGGTATTGAGAGAAAGAAAAGGGAAGGGACTCCTCATTAAGTCGATGTGGCATGAACTGACTGAAATCTTTAATCTGACTTAAATCCATTTGTTCTTGTTGGAGATTTAACTACTTTATCATTAATGTAACTGTTTGTGTTGGAAAAATCCAAAACTACATAGGTTTTTCATAATTACTCCTGAGGAATACCGAACCAATTCAATGATTCTGTTACTTCATAATGTGTCTTCACAAATTGAAGTCTTTGCCCACTTGGGGGGATGATGGGGCTCTATGTTCCTGATGCTGAAGAGATCAGGTGATATCTGATATTTTCATTGCATAACTCCGAAAGTGTCAATATTTTCTCCAAGAAAGAATCCTTCAGTCATCTGTTGGAGAATGACCCTAGTGTTTTGGGAGCTAGATGTAAGAAATGGACTGGTGCAGTATAAGAAGACTTTCACTTATTCTCTGACCTCAGCTGTGACTAGTGTTTCCTTCGTTTTTTCACATTAGATCAGATTTCTATAGCCCAATGACTGTACTTTTCATTAGAGAAGTTGTGAGCTTACAAAACAATCATGAATATAGTGCAGAATCTCCATGTATCACCCCTCCACCAACATCTTGCATTGTTATGGAACGTTTGTTACAGATTATGAAAGAACATCAACAAAATATTACTACTAACTATGGTCCATTGCTTTCATTTGGTATAATAAATATGGAACGCTTCACAAATTTTTGTGTCATCCTTGCACAGGGGCCATACTAATCTTCTTTGTATGGTTCCAGTTTTAGTATATGTGCTGCTGAAGTGAGCACTGTACATTGTTTTTTGAACAGGCTGGGTTGTAGTATAGCAGATGTAGGGTTACATTGTGGAATTCTTTGAAACAAATACTGTTTCTTGATTGTGTAATTGATATTTCTTTTTTTCTCATTAAAAATAATTTTTAATATATATACCAACATTTAGTAATGAACTACTTGCTGTGCCCTGTGTACTCAACACTCATTCTTCCCAGCTTCTCTGTTTTCTTTGGAATACTTTTCCCACCATTTGCCTGGATAACTCAAACTCTGACACTCATGGTGGCCTCCCCACCGTTCCAGAATATTTCCCTACTTACTTTCCCTATTCTTCCTGTTCTGAGTAGGAGCCTTTCTTATTTGACCACCCTCAATCCATGAAATCATAATTGGTTATTTATCTCTCCCCCTAGAAAAAGTTCTTTAAGAACTGTGTTTCTTAAGTCCATAGCCCAGTGCTTTACACATTAATGGATGCTTAATAGCTTTCCTGTATACAAGACTGAACAAAAGTGAAACATACTTAAAACTCAATTTTACCTTTTATTAATGCCTAAGTGTGTCCTAAAATCAAGGCAGTGATTCTTAGTTAAAGAAGCAATTAACTTTTGAATTAAGAGTACAAGTAGAATTAATGACTTTGCTAATTACTTTTTCCTGAAATTCACAAAGCTGTTAATTAACATTCTAGTTCTCATCTTTAATTTGTTCTTAATAAATCTACAGGAAACATTTATATTCCTTTGATTTTCCTTGAGATCATTTTTATGCTTAAAATTAATATCTTTTACTGTAATATTTTCCCTATTGCTCTTTTTAAACTTTATTTTGAAAAAACAAAAAAAAAACTCAAACTCACAGAGAGTTGCAAGAATAGTAGATTGCACACCTGTATACTCTTCACCTGTATCTACCAATTAACATTTGGCCATATTTTGCTTTATTTCTATTTCTGCATATATAAAATTACATTATTATTATTATTGTCAGTTGTTATTATTTGCTAATTATTAGAGAGTAAGTTGCAGACATATGGACTGTTCTCCCCTAAATACTTCACCATGTTTATAAATAAGAATTTTTAGAAAATTTTACCAGTATAATTACCAAATTCAGGAGATTTAACATTGATATAATACTTTATTTCATATATGGTTGTTTTAGTTTCCTAGCTACTGACACAAAATCCATACAATGGATTGGCTTAACACAGGAATTTACTGGTTCACAGATTTGAGGCAAGGAGAAGTCCAAAACTGAGGTGTCGGTGAGGTGATGCTTTCTCCCTGAAGACTGGGGCTGGCTGCTGGCAGTCCTTGGTCTTTCAGCTTTAATGTCACATGGCAATGCACATGGCACCATCTTCTCCTTTCTCTTCTGGATTCTGTTGACTGGCTTCTTTTCCTGTGTCCATTCTTCTTTGCCTGTAAGGATTTTCGCCATGTGTGATTAAGGCCTACCCTCATTCAGTTTGGGCACTCCTTAACTAATGATGCTTTCAAAGGTCCAGTTTACAGATGGGTTCACACCCACAGGGACCTGAACATGGCTTTTTTGAGGGACATGATTCAGTCTCCAACAATGGTACATATTCAGATTTTTTTTCACTTGCCTCATAATGTTCTCTGCGATGTCCCCTGTAATCCAGGTCTAGTCAAAGGAACACACATGGCATTTAGATGTTGTGTCTCTTTAGCATCCTTTCAGCTAGAACAATTCCTAGCATTCCTTTGTCTTCTATGATATTGATATTTTAGAAGAGTACACAGGCCAGTGTTTTTGTTAAACGTCAATTTGGGTTTATCTGTTTCTTCACAATTAGATTCAAGTTATTATATTTTGGTAGGAATGCTATCTGTAATATTGTGTTCCTCTCTCTGTCTCACATCAGGAGACACATGAGGTCAGTGATGTTATGTTTGATCATTTGGATAAGGTGGTACCTGCCTTATTCCTTTGTAACTAATAAATAATCTTCAGGGAAGTATTTGAAACTGTAAATATCCTGTTCCCCAAGAAACTTCCACCCATTGGTTTTAGCATTCATTGATGATCCTTGCCTAAATAAGTTATTTCCCTGGAGGTTGCAAAATGGTGATTTTTAAAATATATATATTATTAAACATAAGATAGCATATCCTCTACATTCTTTTACAACCTCGCTTTTCACTTAATATACTCAGGAGATCATTCTATCTATAGAGAGATCCTCCCTCTCTTTAAAGGTTTTTTCCCCTAATATATATAGAGAGGTAAAAACAAACTTTTTTTCCAAACCATATTTGAGAACCTCCGCGAGTAAGATTTGAGCTAAACACCTTACTAAAGTATAAGATGTAAGTAAAAAAATTTAAAAAGACAGTTCTTGAATTTGGAGTTGTATTTACAGAATAGTTTCATCATGATTTTAGCCCACGTTTTTTCTATAATGAATAGTATTATATAAAATAGTGTTAAATATTTGTTTTGTTTTTGCCTTTGAGGTGTAAAAAATAGTAGCATCCGTAGACATTTACACATGTAGAACATGTTCTTTCTCTTATCCTTCTTGCTTTAGCTCTCGCTCAGAGACCTAGTGGCCTTTTGGAGTGAGTTGCTACATGGTGGACTAGGAACATAGATTCAGGGCACAACAAAAACTTTCAGCAAATGACCACTTTAGTACTTACACAGCAGAAAAGGTCCAAAAGAACAGGGGAAGAAATCCCATCATAGCTTGTTTCCCGGTGTGGCCAAAACTGATCTGGTTAGGGTCAGTAGTTGGTAGGCTCTGCATTTCCTACTTTGCATTGTAGAAGAGAGACAAATGTATACTGTTTGTGATATTTATCAACCCTTGGGGGGAGAAGGCCCTGCCACTGAGAATTCCTTTCCTGATAAGCATCTAGGGCTGCTTGTTCCTAGTTTCTGGATTTAGGGTCTGGTCAGTCTTTTTTGTTAGACTTAATATCTCCCCCAGATTGTGGAATGAAAACAGCACAATAGAAGAGGAAATGAAGGGTTGGCAAGGGCTGGGAGATGGCTACTTAGCATGTGTCTGTGAGTTTCCCAGCAGACCTATAGACTACTACTCAAGAATTGGGCTTTATTCTCTCCCCACTTATGGTGTAATATAATATTTTACAAAATGCTATTTTCATTTACATTTAGTTAGTGTCATGCTGAGACTACTTTATTGTTATGGAACTTGGTAAAAATATTTTTATAAAACAAAACACGTTCTATTCCTATACAAACTATATGTGAAAGTATGACTCAGCCAATTAAAAAAATAAAAATAAAAGAATACTTTTTTCTGTCTATCTCCTTGGTCATAGAGATAAAATAAGTTATGACTTAGGCATAATAGGATAAAAATAATAATTTATTGAGTGATTATTTTGTTCTTGGCATTGTGCTTAAAATTAAACACTTCCTTTAACTCCTTTAATCAATCCACCTTATAATTTTAGTAGGTAGTAACATTATTCCTGTTTCACAGATGCAATTAAATTCATCTATGCTAAGTCATTTATCATAGGTGACAAAGATGTTATGTAACTGAGCAGGGACTTAAACATGTCTTTGTTTAACTCCACCATATGTAATCTGAACCATGTATTCTGTGCTGAATATTAATAAGAACGCGTGTGTCAAGATTTTAAATTTTTTAGTACTAAGATCATTACTTATATTTTTCTGTATTTTATACCTGTGATGCTATTTATAGGTTGGTCTTCGTGACCAGTGTTTTGACAACTGAGGTATGTTGTCTGTGGGCCCTAATTTAATAAATTATAAAAATAATAGGGTTCACTTGTAGGACTTATTATATTAACTGTTGGGCCTAACGTGAAAGTAGGATTTAGAGAGGAATGGGACATGGAGTGGTGGGAATTGCCTTAATTGCAGCCCTTCTTTCTGATTTAGTGTTTAAGACCCATTGTCAGAATAGGCCCCTTTTAGCAATGAGGAGATCCAAGCCTGGAGCAATGACTAATTAGAATAACAATATCTTTATTTTGTAAAACCTTTCCTCTTCTTTCCCTTTTGAAACTAAACTATTTTAAAGTTAGTAATTGGTAGGTTAAGAGCACAAAAGATACTCAAACAGCTTACAGTATTTTTTTTTTTATTTTATAATTTCAATTGCTTTTAATAGGCTATACATTCACTCATATGGTATAAAATTGAGGAGGTACAGAATTGTGTACAGTGAAGAGTCTTCCTCCTATCTATCAACCAATTATATCAGTTTCTTTTGTCATCATGTATATTCTTACAGAGATACTTTACATACATACATACTCTTTCTGTCAGTTCCAAAGGTAGCTGCTATACACACTGTAGTGAGCCTTGAGTTTCTCACTAACAATAATCATGAAGATTATTTCATATCAGTCCCCCATGTATTTTCTTATTTATTTTTATAGCTGCATAGTATTATGTTGTAAAGCTTTACCATCATTTATTTAGCCAGTCCTCTGTTTATATTGTTCCAGTCTTTTACTTGTAAAAACAGTGCTACAGGAAATAATATGAATATGCCATTTTTTACACATCTGCAGGATAAATTACTAGACGAGGGGTTATGGTGTCAAACTATATGTGCTTTTGTAACTTTGATGGTGATTGCTGAATTCCCCTTATTGTATTAATTTACACTCTCACCAGCAATGTAGGAAAATGTATGTTTATTGTGGGTGAGGTTGAACATGTTTTCATATGCCAAGAACTATTTATATATTCTTTTCTGATACAGTATTTTTAAATTCTGGGTTTGGAATAATCACTAAGGACTTAAATTTTTGAGACTATTTTCTGTAGATACTTAAAGCAAGACAAGACATAGTATAGTAAGATTATGAACTTGAGTCTGGTTTATAACTTGGCATTCCACTTTTAGCTTTGAGCCCTTAGGCAACTTATCTGACCTCTCCTTGTCACAGTTTCCTTGTCTATGCAAAACTTGTAGAATTTTGTATGAATTAAATTAGTGCATATGAAATTATAGAGCCTAGCACATAATAAGAACACAGAATGTTAGATATTAAGTATGCATCTCTATACTTATCTTTGTTCAATAAATGCTAAACTTACAGTATGATTTCTGTTATGTAAAAATACTTATTAATTTTTTATTAATAATAAAAAATCAAATATCCTAAAGTGTTAATTGTAATTAAGTAACTGATATTTGAAGACATGTATAATTTGTATTTTAAATACTTTCTAATCTAATTTTTCTGAATTGGGGATATAATTTATAATGGTAAAATATGGTATTCGTTATTGTTAAATGATGAACTATTTATAATTAGAATACCCCTCCCCTCTTTTTTTCTCTTATAGACAGAGAGTGCATGGGCTGAAGAATACTCTGAAAAGAAGAAAGGGTCTCACAAACGTTCAGCATCCTGGGGCAGTACAGATCAACTTAAGGAGGTCAGGAAAATAGTTTCAAGGAAATGTGTGTGAAATTTGATCTGTTAGTTGGCTAGTTCCTTTAAGTTGTAGGCAATGAAGATTTGTACAGTTTCCATTGGGTTTTTTGTGTTTTTTTACTTGAGAAATAACAACAGAAAAGCAGTTGTGTTGATTTGATGATTTGCATAGGAGAATGTACACATTACTTACCTGATTATGTGTTTTTATTGGTCTTTTTTCTTTTAAGGAGAGTTCATACCAGTTGATATAATATAAGCATCAGATGTATAAAACTGTAGTGATAGAACAAATTCACATTTAATATTTCTATATATGGTAGTGTTTCGAAATTCTGTAACCCTCTGTAACAAAGTTGATTATGGCTCTGTGCTTTGAGTGATTACCATTTTACATGTCTATAATTATGACATTTGCATTTAGCATGTAATGTAGAAATGCAACAGAAAAATTTGGTCACGGAATAATATAGACTATTCAATGAAATTGCATTTGTTAGTTAAAGGGTGTATCTGTGAATGCATACATGGCTTGAATTTAATAATTTGGAGGTGTTGAAAGTTAGGTGTTTGAAAAAATCTAAATGAAAGTTGATTCATCTTAAGTACAGTGAGAGAATATTATTTTGAATTCTTTGTGAAAGCAGTAAGGTAATTTATTTTAAGTGCAGAAGACTTCATTTGTTTAGCTCTTGAGAAGGCTCAGAACAATGTTGAAACAAAAATCTGTTTCTCCGTTATATATGATTTTTCACATTTAATCAGATTTTGTGTTATTTAAAAACTATAAGAATAAGGCTGAGTTTTACTGATTTTTATTAAGTAAGGATATGGTTTTATGTGTAGTGGAAAATACTCTGGTGCACTTGTTATTTTCCCCTTTTTCAGATTGCAAAATTACGTCAGCAGTTGCAGAGAAGTAAACACAGCAGTCGGCATCATCGAGATAAAGAAAGACAGTCTCCATTCCATGGCAACCATGCAGCTATTAACCAGTGTCAGGTAGGAGCACTGATACCGTGAAATCCAGACAAGAAGTAATGTTGAGGTGTGATGAATTATTTCATAGATAACTGTTTAGGACAAAAATGTCCAAAATATACTTGAAACTGGCTAAATACTGAATCAGAGTCTTCATATGAAAACAGAATATTAGGTTGCAAAAATATTTTCTTTTAGTGATTTGAGATAAGACTAATTAAGAGACATAGCTAATTACGTATTTTGATTGACCATATTTTTTCTCTTTATCAGTTCTGTATATTGGAGGCAGAATAATATAGAAATACACATATTGGTTACGGAACCAGATTCTGGGCACATAACTTACCCTTTCTAAGAATCATTTTCCTCTGGGGATAATAGTAATACCTATCTCATTAGGTCTTTTGGTAGGGAAGAGCCTTTAGCTGCCTTGATTCCTTAATAGAGCTCTGTGAGCTGCTCTTGATGGCTCATTTAGAGAGCATGTCTCTTTGACTGAATTAAAATTGGCTGGGGTCTCTTGGCAAGGAAAAAGCAAGCTCATTTTACATCCCATGATTCACTCTTTCAAGTCCTTTGAGTGAAGCTTTGGGAATGGGCTATCCTAGATTCAGTTTTCTATCTCAACAATAAGGCAGTAGGACCGGGAAGGTAAAGGGAAACCTGGAAAGCCTGTGACTTCGAGGTATCTTACAGGATTTGGCAGACAGTCTCCTGCAGGCTTATTCTAGTCCTTCACTTGTTTTTGTAAATTTTATTGGAATATAGCCACTCTCATTTGTTTATGTATTGTCTGTGGCTGCTTTTGTGCTACACCAGTAGAGTTGAGTGGTTGTGATAGACTACCTACCCTGCAATGCCTAAATTATTCACTATTTGGCCAACCTCTTTTATAGGATGATAGCTTCTGATGATTGGCCAAGTATATGTGAATAATTTTAAAGAAAAAATATAGAAATTATTTTTTCAAACTGATTTTTTTCTAAATCATTGATACATGAGTAAATTTGATTTCATAATTTGTATTTTGGTTGTAGTTTACAATAGTTTTTTTCCATATACAAAATATTTTAATAAAAATAACAGTGACTGATACATTTAAAAACTTAAACTTATTGGATTTATTTCTGGGAAATAGAAAATGTAAAATTGAAAAATAAATGAAGAAAAATTTGTATAGACTAGTAATTATCAAAATTGGAAATTAGTTAAAACCCAGAAAGTGGATGTGGCTCAAGCAGTTGAGCACCTGTTTCTTACATGGGAGAGCCTGGTTTCGGTTCCAAAAAGAACCAAAAACGCACAAAAAAATGAAAGGAAAAAAAAAACCAATTCAGGGGAGCCCATGTGGCTCAGTGGTTGAGTGCCAGAGCAGCTTCCCACATAGGAGGTCCCGCCAGCTTCCCACACACGAGGTTCCAGGTTCAGTCCCAGCCCCTAGTACCTCAGAACAGATGGTTTTCACAGGTGAATTTGTGCATCTTTTACTTTTTCCTATTGAACCATAAATAATATATATTTATATCTAAGAGATTAGGTCTTTCTTCTCCCCTCAACCTGCCCAATCCGTATTTTTATTCCAAGTAGAATAATGGTTAAGATTGCATTTTATTGAATTAAATTATGCAATTTAGGTGTTTATAAGTTTAAGTGATTATACTAAGTTGCATAAAAATTAGCAATTGAAAAGTAGTTAAATTTTCCTAAATTTTATTTTTTCCCCTTTCAATTTGAGTTTGCTTAATAAAGATGATTGGAGGTTGAAGTTCATGTTGGTTTAATTCTAGAAAATCTCTTTGCAGAGAAGGTAAGAACTATTAAATATATCAGCTTGAAAAATAAATTCATGTAGCTTGTGAGGAGTTTTGTACACTTGACACGCCAAACATCTTGACTACTTGACTTATTTTATTGAGTATTAATATCCAACCACCAGTCGGCACATATGCTATCCAATTGAAATTATCAGTCTGTGAGCATGGAAATATTATCTGATATGTCATGATTTTTTTTTTAATTGGAGTCACTCTTTAGTGGAGAAAAGTACCACATTGAGATATGTGTGTTTTTGAAACTCTCTTACACATGCCTATTATTGTAGTATTCATTAGGGGATGTAGTGGTGGATGAAATATTGGCACTTACCTCACCAACTCTTATATTGGCTAGATATAACTAAACAATTAATTACACAGTGTAATGGGTGTGTTGAGAAGGAAAGTTCTAGTGTTATAGAAAGGGTATTTATCTTTGATCTGGGAAAGGGAATACCTAGAAAGCCTCCTCAAAGAAAGTGGTATCTAAGTATATAACTGAAAGGTAAGTAGGAATTAGTCTTCTAGGACAAAGGGAGAATATAGGGGAAGAACTATAGGTGGAAGAAGTTATAACCCAAGATAGGAGTAGTAGTAAGAGATTAGGCTGAAGAGATAAATAGTAGCCAAATATGAAGGTTTCCATGTCTCAGTTATTAAGAAGTTTGGACTTTGTTTTAGGGGCATCAGAGAACTGCTTTTTAAAATGTAAGGGATTGATGCAAAATCAGATGTGCATGTATTATGAAGTGAGTTTCTCCAAAGAATGAGTCATCCTGTCCACTTATTAAATTCCTCCTCTCCTGAGCTCACCCTTTGGTGACACAAATATCTTCATGATTTTTGCCCATTCAGAGAGATTTATTCATATACCTCTTTCCCAGAACTCATTATCATCAATTTTCTAATTATATTTCTTTCAAGTTCCTGGCCATCAAGCCAAACCATTGGCCATAGCCCATGAATCGATATAGTGTACCCAGTACACTGCTCAGAGTTCTGCCCACCGAGAGGATTTCCCTTCATAACTGTCCTTCAGCAGTTCAGCAGTGTCCCACAAAGTGGCTGTAGTCCTGTAGCTGTCCACTTTTAGGTAGTGCCTGCACATTGTGCAGAATGATCTGTAAATCAGGCCCAGGTTTTCTCTTCCTTAGTCAGCTGATCATAAGGAACTCTCTGTGAGGTCATAGGTGTGAGCTGAGAAAGAGAAGGTATTGTGGCAGAAGTGGGAACCATGAGCATTTGAGCCACTTCCTTATATAACTTACTTTTGCCTTCAGGGCTTGCTTGAGTCCATTCACATTTATACTACTTCCTTTGATGATGGAATGCTGCTGTGCTTACCAACTTTATGGCTTGGTAAGCCAAACCACACCCAGTTCATGATGAGCAGCTCTGGTTGCATAGTAATCCCCAAAAAGTCTTAATTATTTCCTTTTCCTCAATGCACAGTCACCCTGATAAAAAGGTTTTAGGTCCCTTTGAGGAAGACTGAGAGGGAGATTAATGGTGTAAATTTTTGGCAGTGTAGTAGAGTCCTTCCTCAGGAGGACCTGGCCTCGCCTTCATTCGAAGAGTTCTGGGCCTGTAAACTGGCTCATGTCTGAGAATTAATTGAGAGGCTGTATCTCTCTGTTTTGGTAATTCAAGTTAGACTTCTGCTCGCTCACCCTAGACCTTTTTTTGCTTATACAGATCAAGTAAGAATTTAGTAAGCTGCCCATCTGTTTCTCTTCTAGGGATGTCATGACCAACTAGCCAATGCCATGGGATATTCTGATTCCTGCCTTGACTCCACTGTCCATTATAGTAATCATGTCCACCTTGTCTTTGGTGATTAAGTGCTACCATTTTGGCCCCTGCCACTCCAGTGCCCAATTATCCTCATCACATTTAAGGATCTTAGTTAAGTGGCAGAAGTCCCAGTGTAATTTCTGACCCACAGAATAGATCAACCACAGAGCTCTTCCTGGATGTGTGGTGGGGCTTCCTTCAAAAATTTATTTCTCACAGTCATGGTGAAAGGTTTATTTTCTAGATACAGGGTATGTGAACAGGTCTTACATGATAATTTTAATATTCCTGTCTCCCTCAAACTTTGTATACCTTCCTCTACAGTATACCAAGGTAGTTCTGGCTATTCAGCTTCATTTAGTGTAGACCACCTCTTGGTCCATGTTTCAGCCAACCAAACTGTTGTGTCCTTTCTTACCCCTCAGCATTGAAACCAGAATCTCTGCTTCATGAGACAATAACAATAAATCCAGCCTGACCCAGCTTTATGTTCCTCCACCACTATCTCACATCCTTAATATGCATTCCCACCCATATCTCCCAGATTTCTGTCTGTATAAATCAGAAAAAGTATGCAGTTTTTGGTGTGTGGTATATTATCTTGTGGGTCACGCTTTGTACATTAACCTTTGAGACCTGGTGAGGTTGGGAATTCAATTTGCATTGTAATTCATCCACTTGCAAGATTAGACCCTGGAGTTGGTTTCCAGAAATCTCAACCCTTCAGCTAAAGGAGATAGGGGTTTCTTTCAGGACAGAAATAGAAACTGCCAGGTCTTTTATGTGGAGCTTGAGCTGGGAATTTGAAGTTCTGAGCTTATCCTTTTCTTTCCCCACTTTCTCCACTGCAGTTAAGATCAACCAGCTAATCTCAGTATAAATGTTCTAAGGTATCAAATACATGTTTACCCAGAACCTTGGATTTTTAAATTATTTGGTTAGGAGTATCCATTGGTAATATTTTGCATGTGGCCACATTACACCAAGGACAATCACTGCCTGTTTTACCACAGAAAATGGTCATTAGTGCCTTTAATCAGATTGGAGAACCAATTCCAGAAAACTAAGAACCAAATTAAAAGAAAGAAAACTCATCCTTAAGTTTCTGTTCCTCTAGAACCATTCTCTACCAAAATTTGTATCAGTCAGGGCTCTCCAGAGAAATAGAATAAGTAGTATATAAATGTATGTGTATGTATGTATGTATATCTATATATTAAGAAATTTATTTTAAGAAATTGACTTACATGATTGTGAGAGCTGGCTAGTTTGAAATTTATAGGGCAGGCCAGCAGACTGGAAACTGAAGCTAATGCTACAGTCTTGAGGGTTAATTTCTTCTTCCTTAGGGAAACCTCAGGTTTGCTCTTAAGGCCTTTTGACTGATTGTGTGAAGCCCACCCACATTATCAAGGATAATCTCCTTTACTTAGAGTGAACTCATTGTAGATGTTAAGTACATCTACAACATACCTTCACAGCAACACCTAAATCAGTGTTTTATTGAATAATTGCATACTATAGCCTAGCCAAGTGGCCCATAAGGCTAACTTTCATACTTTTAAAACATGATTTAAAAAAATATATGTACCATATAGGTTATAGGTGGTGGGAGTTATGGCTTAATGGGTATAGAGTTTCTGTTTGAAGTGGTGAAAAAGTTGTGGTAATGGAAGTTGGTGATGATAGCACAATATTGTGAATATAATTAATACCACTGAATTGTATACTTGAAAGTGGTTAAAATGGGAAATACTGTGTTATATGTTTGTTACTACAATAAAAAGTTGAAAAAAAATCTTTTTCACACCATATACAAAAGTAATTCACAATGGATCAAAAACCTAAATGTAAGAGTTAAAATTAATATTCAGGGAAGAAAACATAGGTGTAAATCTTCATGACCTGGGATTAGACAATGATTTCTTAGATATGACATGAAAAGCATAAGTAACATAAGAAAAAGTAGATAAATTGGACTTAGTCAAAATTGAAAATTTTATGCTGCAAAAGATGCCATCAAAGTGAAAAGACAACCCAGAGTGGAAAAAATATTTCCAGATCATATATCTGATAAGGGACTTGTATCTAGAATATATATAAAGAACTCTTGCAACTCAATATTAAAAGGAACAAATACTGCAATTAAAAATGGGCAAAAGATCTGAATAGACAGTTCTCCAAAGAAGATATGCACATAGCCAATAAGCACATGAAAAAATGCTTGATGTCATTAGTAAATAGGGAAATGCAAATCAAAACACCACTAGGATGGCTATAATTAAAAAGACACGATGAGTGTTTGTGAGAATGCAGAGAAATTGGAATCCTCATACACAGCTGGTGGAAAGAAAAATGGTACAACTACTTTGGAAAACAATTTGGCACCTCCTCAAAAGGTTAATCATTGAGTTGCCATATGACCCAGCAATTTCTCCCATAGGCATGTACCTGTATTAGTCAGCCAAAGGGGTGCTGATGCAAAATACCAGAAATCTGTTGGCTTTTATAAAGGGTATTTATTTGGGGTAGAAGCTTACATTTACCAGGCCATAAAGCATAAGTTACTTCCCTCACAAAAGTCTGTTGCCACATGTTGGAGCAAGATGGCTGCTGACATCTGCCAAGAGTTCAGGCTTCCTGGGTTCCCCTCTTTTCCCAGGGCCTTCTCATCTTCCTCACGACCAAGCTCCTCTATGTGCTTACTTCCTGGGGCTCCAGCTCAAAAACTCCAGCCTCAAATCTCCAACTCAGTCCTTTGCCATGACTTTTATCTGTGAGTCCCCACCCACCAACGCCCTACTGACACGGCCCAATCAAATTCCAAATCATAATTTAATCAATTAAAAGTGATACCTCTGACAGATCAGTTTACAAACATAATCCAATAACTATTTTTGGAATTCATAATGCCAAACTGCTACAGTACCCAAGAGAATTGAAAACATATCCACACAAAGATTTGTACAGAAATGTTTATAGCCATCTTATTCATAATAGCCCATAATGGAAACAACCCAAAAGTCCATTAACTGATTAATGGATAAATAAAATGTAGTGTATCTATACAGTGGACTTATTATTCCATCATAAAAATGGTGAAGTACTAATATACATGGATGAACCTTGAAAACATTATGCTAAGTAAAAGAAGCAAGTCACAAAGGTCCATATATTATATGATTTCATTTATATGAAATGTCCAGAATAGGTGAATCCATAGAGACAGAAAGTAGATTGGTGGTTGCTTAGGGCTGGGAGGGTCAGGGGGAAAAGACTGCTAATGGGTAGGGGGTTTCTTTCTGGTGTAATGTGTCATGGTGGTATCCTACCTATTTAAAACTGTTGAAAAAACAAAAAGTTGTACACTTTAAATGGACAAATTATATGGTATTCTGAATTATACCTCACAAAACTTGTATTAAAAACACCTATTCAGGGAAGCGAATGTGGCTCAAGTGATTGGCTCCTGTCTACCATATGGGAGGTTCTGGGTTCTATTCCTGGGACCTCCTGGTGAAGGCAAGGGGGCCCACGTGGAGAGCTGGCCCAACAAGATGATGCAACAAAAAAGAGACACAGAGGAAAAAGACAACGAGAGACACAACAAACCAGGGAGCTGAGGTGGCTTAACCGATTGAGTGCCTCTCTCCCACGTCAGAAGGTCCCAGAATTGATTCCTGGTGCCTCCTAAAAGAGAAGACGAGAAGAGAAGACAAGTAGGCACAGAAGAACGCACGGCAAATGGACACAGAGAGCAGACAGCACAAGCAGCAAGTGGAGGGGGCCGGGGGGATAAATAATTCTTTTTTAAAAAAAAACAAACCTATTCACATAAAATACAAATACAGTTATCTGAAAATAGTAAATTAGATTAGATGGTAAAAGAAACAAAAAGTAAAGTTTGGAGGTCATGTAAATAACAGTGGAGAGGTTGAGCACAGGACCTTTGAAATCAGAATCTCTAGCTTAAAATCTGGGTCCTATCCTTTGCTAGCTATATGAAGTTCCTCAACTTCTCTGCATAGTAGTGTTACCTGTATATTGTGTTATCCTGGGTTTAAATGAGATAAAATGTTATAAAACACAATATAATTCTTGGGCACATAATAATTGTTCAGCAAATTTTAGGCCAGTTGAAGTATGTGTATGCCTTAAAAGAAGTACACAGATCAATTGGTTTTTCCCTCAGGCTTCTCTGCCAACTTCTTATTAAACTTCTTTCTAAAGCATTTATTATTATAAATGCATTTATATGCTCACTATAGAGATTTTGGAAACTAAAGAAAAATCAGGTAGAAAAATTATGTTTCAAAGGTGTTATGAAAAATCTCATAGAAAAATATCAAGTTTCACCCTATAAATACATTTTAAGAGTAGTTTTTGGTTTGAATTCCTTGTTGAGATTATATCATATATTAGATTTTATATTGCACCTATTTGTATTTAACATTGAAAAATGTTTGTGTTGTCATTACAAATGCTTTAGGAACATTTTAAATGGTTTTATATTATGTAGAACATTTCCCTAGTTTTGGTCATTTAGTTGGGTTCAGTTTCTTTGTACTTAAATTTTTTTCTAAATTTATAATTTTCTAGGGGTAGATTTATCCATTATTTGCTTAAGAAGTTTAAATATTTTGAGAGTTCTTTGATTTTTTTTTTTCAAAGTTGTTGAGTTTTTTGTTTGTTTGGATTTTCTTACATGTGGAAGATGATTTTCATGTAGTGAAAAATGTCTGTGTGTTATAATTAGCCCAGTGCTTGCTTGACCAAACAACTGGGCACAATTACCTGGCTGAGTTGATACATGAGCATAACTATCACAGGTATCAGGTTTAAGATAGTGTTAAAAAACAACAACACAATTTCAGACTTGAATTGGAACAACCTTATCTGTAATTATCGCAATGCAGAGATTTCTTTTCTTTTCTCATAATCCAAGTCTGTGAAACTATGAGAATCTCTTTAAGGGAAAGAAGACATCAAATTCAAAGTTTCTTGAGTTAGTATTTTTCTGAATAACTTTTTTCCTGAGTATAAAAGAAGAATTGCTCATTATAGAGAATTTGGGAACTAAAATAAGGATAAAAATGCAGAATAACCTAAAATCTCACTATATAGAGATGACTATTGTCATTATTTGGGGACATTTTATAGTTTGGTAGAACCTGAGTTCAGTCCCATTTCTGTGACCCTATGCAAGTCAGCTTCTCTGAGCCTTATTTCTTCAATGTAAAATGGGGATGGTAACAAACCTATCTCATAGAGTTTTTGTGAAAATAAATAATATATATGGAGTGCTTAGAACAATGCCTGGCAAATATTAAGCAATCAATAAATGCAGCTTGTTATTTTATAAAACAAACTTGGGTATCCATCTATTTATAAAACCTTACATTCTGTTTTTTTGTTGTTGTTATTAACACTGCAGCTTAAGTTATTTCCTGTATCACTGAATTTGTCAAAAGCATGGTTTTTAATGTTTCTGTGGTGTATCACATTATGGGTATTCTGTGCTTTACTTTGTCATCCTCTGTGTTGTTATTCATTTGTATTTTCCAGTTTTTCATTAATATATGCCATTGAGATGAAAAGTGAAAAGCATGTCATTCCCAAATGGCTCTTCAGATAAAAAGATAAACATTTTAAAGTTACGTGTTTAATTTTTATTATAACTAATACTTTAGAGGTAGAAGTCAGATCTTTTTATATACCATTTTTAAATTCTAGGGTATAATGGATCCTGTCCATTATTATTACATATACATACTGTGTATTTGTGCTTGTTTTATAGCTTGTGGAACAAAATTTAATATGTCATTTTTGCATCTTAACTGGATGATGCCTAATTATTGCAGGAAAAAAATTTGGAAGATGGAGTAATATAAATCTAAAATCATTGTTTTTGGTACGTGTTCTCTAACCTTTAATTGGTTAGTAGTTGCTGAGATGTAAAATGACATTCTTTTATCTTGCTAGTGGATTTTGTAGTTTGTTCATCTTGGGGAAGTTGCATATTGCTCAAAGCTAGACATTTTAATAGCCAAGAAGGAGGTCGCTTGGCTATACCTGCCTTAAAATTTTCCCTGTTAAAAAAAAAATCAAGCAGTTATCTACGTTGATGCTAAAAATGCTTTGAATAAAATTTAATATATTCATGTTAAAAACACTGAGGAATATATGAATTAAGGAATACTTTTAAAATATGATTATAAACATACAAATATACCTTAGTTCTAAAACAGTATTACTTAATAGGGAACACTAAAAACATTTCTACTAAGGTTAGTAACAAGGCCAGGTTGCCTACTCTCTCCACTACTCTTCATATTCTACTGGAAGTATTGACCAATGCAATTAGAAAAGGGAGATCAGTTAGAGTCATTGAATTGATAATGAAGAAATGAAACTCTTTTTCACATATCGTGATAGTATACCTGGAAATCCCTGGAGACGCAATAAAACCAATCAAACAATAAAAAAATTAGCAAGGTCGCAGGATATAATGTTTACATACAAAAATCAATACCTTTCACATATATGCCCAAACAGTTATCAGTTAGAGGGCATAATGGTTGAGAAAACCCTGTTTACAATAGTAGCAAAAAAGGTTAAATACTTAGGAATGAAATTAATAAGAACTGAGCAAAACCTATGTGAGGAAAATTTTAAAACAGTTCTGAAGGACACAATAATACCTTAACAAATGTAAAGAAACTCTCTTTTCTTAGATAGGATGAGTCAACATAGTGTCCCTAATTTAATTTATGAACTTAGTGCTATCCCAATAAAAATATCAGTGAGTTTTTTTTTTTTTTTTTATGGTGTTACACAAGATGGCACTAAAGTTTGTAAGGAAAAAGGGAAAACAAATATGCAAGTATAACCAGGAAAATACTGAAAAAGGAAAATATACTAAAAATCCTCTACAATTAAAACAGTGTGGTACTGATATGTTGGTGTATGAAGGGGTAAATTAATTAGAGAAAGAATAAAAAAACCCAAAAATTGACTCAAGTACATATGGGAATTCACCGTATGGTAAAGGTGGCTACTCAAATCACTGGTCAAAGATGGAATTTTTAATAACTAGTGTTGGGACAGCTGGTAGCTATTTGGAAAAAGATAAAATTGTATCCATACCATACACAACAAGAAGCTCTAAATGGATCATGGATCTGAATGTAAACAATGAAACCATATAAGCATTAGAAAGAAACATTAGTGAATTCTTCTGTAATTTCAGCATAGGGAAAGGATTTTTATGGCTCAGTATGCAGAACCAGTAAAAAAATATTAATAATTTTCATGATGTAAAAATAAAAACTTTGGCAGAAAATACCATAAACAAAATAAAAACGCTGGCAAACTGAGAGAAAATATTCACAGCATATATCAAAGATGTAGGTCTAATAACCCTAATATAAAGAACTCTCAAAAAGTGGAGTGACAAAGGACCAAAAATCTAAGAAAAGCACGAACAGATGCTTCACCAAAAAAAAAAAAAAAAAAAAAAAAAAAAAAAAGATAGTAGAAATGACCTTTAAACTTATCAAAAAAAGTGTTCAAATTACTCCCAATCAGAAAAATGAAAATTTAAACAACGCCTTAATATATTGTTTCTCATCTGTCAGTTGGACTGGTGAAAATTAGAAAGTGTAATCACACATTCTTTTGTGGAGGTTGTAGGTTAACAAGCCCTTTCATTCATTGCTGATGGAAAAGCAAACTGGTGTAAGTCTTCTGGAAAGGAAGTTGACACCACCTAACGAAAGTATATTACATGCTTACCTTTCAAATTGACAATCCTATGTCTAGGAATTATGCAGTAGTTATACTTCCAAAAAATTATTTATTGCAGCATTGTTCATAACTGTAAAATATTAAAAACAACCTAAATAACCATACATAGCAAAATGGTTGAATGGTGCATTCATACAACAGATACTATACAGCTGTTAAAAAGAATGAGAACAATTTCTATGAGCTAATGTGGAATAATTTTCAGGAAACACTGTTAAATGGAAAAAATAAAGTGCAAAAGAGCTTAGTATATTACTCTTCATTTAAGACAGAAGAGGATATAAGAAAATACACATCTCTGTTAGTCTGTGCAAAAGAAATACAAGAAGGATAAACCAGAAATTAATGAGATGTTTACTTAAAGGGGGAATTAGGTGGAAAGAATGGGGAAAAAAGGAATGAGGGTAGTAAGGATGAAGGGAGAGTAACACTTCTCTGATGAGTATACCTTTTTACATTGCTTTGATTCTTAGAATCATAATAATGTTTCACATACCCCCCAAAATAATTAATTAAAATCAACCAGGATGGGTGTGTTTGAGGCGGGAGGGCCCAAAATGAAATCAAACAATAATAAACAAACCTCACTGTATTACAAATGAATAACAACCATACTGAAGGAGAGGGAAGGAAAATAACTATCCTATGTAACTTTACAGTACTTTGACTGTATACCTTAAGGCTATGGACAAAAAGAGTTGTGCACAAATATTGTGTTCTAGTTAGTAAATTTCTTTCTCACAGGGTATGGATTAGTAATTCTGAAACTACTTTATGTATCCTAAGACTTAACAAGGAAGTAAATAATATTACACCTATTGGGATCCAGATTTTTTACTGTCAGAGCAATTATAAAAAAGGAAAGGTGAAAGGCTAGAATAGAATAATTATGTGGTGTTGAACTGGAATCAGAGGTATCTGCATAATTTTAATATAAATGCAGATGGGTAATATAGAAATAAATAGAAATATGTTATATACTTGTATGTTAATTAATATACATTTATATCATAGCTATATTCCCTGGAAGGACTTAAAAACAATGACATCCAAGTAGCAGTGGGCACATCTAGTGTCCAAATCTTGGTTTTTAAATGCCATTCTCCATTAAAAGAACCAGGTAACTTTGGGCTAGGTGATGGCTTCTTAGCTGTGACAACAAGATCACAAATAACAACAAAAAAAGTAGTTAAATTGGACTTCATCAAAATTAAAAAACCTTTTTACTGCAAAGGACACCATCACAAAAGTGAAAAGCAGAATGGGAAAAAATATTTTCAAATCATATAACTCATAAGGGACTTGCATCTAGAGTATGTAAACTCCATACAACTCAATAATAAAAAGATAAATAACTCAGTTTAAAAATGGATGAAGGATTTGAATAGAGAGTTCTCTAAAGAAGATATTTATGTCGTCAATAAGCTCGTGAAAAGGTGCTCAACACCATTAGTAATAGGGAAATGCAAATCAAAACCCCAAAGAGAGGGAAGCAGCTATGGCTCAAGTGATTGGGTTCCCATCTACCATATAGGAGGTCCAGGGTTCAATTCCCAGGGCCTCCTGGTGAAAGGCAAGCTGGCCTGCACAGGAGTGCTGGCCCACATGGAAAGCTGGCACAGCAAGATAACGCAACAAAAAGAGACACAGAAGAGAGACGATAAGAGATGCAGCAGATCAGGGAGCTGAGGTAGTGCAAGAGATTGAGCGCCTCTCTCCCACTCCGGAAGGTCCCAGGATCAGTTCCCGGTGCTGCCTAAAGAAAAGACAAGCAGACTCAGAAGAACACACAGAGAGCAGACAGGAATCTCAAAACAACGGGGGGTGTGGGGAGGAATAAATAAATGTATAAAAAATCTTTGAAAACAACAACAACAAAAAAAAAA